>JAXRKP010000230.1:120000-167500 GCA_037039925.1 Doris montereyensis | reverse complement strand
TCTGTGTGTGTGTGTGTAAAGTCGTCTGTGATGTGTGTGTGTAAAGTCGTCTGTGTATGTGTGTGTGTGTAAAGTCGTCTGTGTATGTGTGTGTGTGTAAAGTCTGTGTGTGTGTGTGTAAAGTCGTCTGTGATGTGTGTGTGTGTGTGTAAAGTCGTCTGTGTATGTGTGTGTGTGTAAAGTCGTCTGTGTATGTGTGTGTGTGTGTGTCGAGTGGTCTGTGTGTGTGTGTGTGTAAAGTCGTCTGTGTGTGTGTGTAAAGTCGTCTGTGTATGTGTGTTAAAGTCGTATGTGTATGTATGTGTGTATGTGTGTAAAATCGTCTGTGTGTGTGTGTGTAATATCGTCTGTGTGTGTGTAAAGTCGTCTGTGTATGTGTGTGTGCAAATTCGTCTGTGTGTGTGTGTGTAAAGTCGTCTGTGTGTTTGTGTAAAGTCGTCTGTGCATGTGTATGTGTAAAGTCGTCTGTGTGTGTGTGTGTAAAGTCGTCTCTGTGTGTGTGTGTGAAGTCGTCTGCGCGTGGGTGTGTAAAGTCGTCTGTGTGTGTGTGTAAAGTCGTCTGTGTGTGTGTAAAGTCGTCTGTATGTGTGTGTGTGTGAAGTCGTCTGTGTGTGTGTAAAGTCGTCTGTGTGTGTGTGTGTAAATTCGTCTGTGTGTGTGTAAAGCCGTCTGTGTATGTGTGTGTGTGTGTAATATCGTCTGTGTGTGTGTGTAAAGTCATCTATGTGTGTGTAAAGTCGTCTGTGTGTGTGTAAAGTCGTCTGTGTGTGTGTAAAGTCGTCTGTGTGTGTGTAAAGTCGTCTGTGTATGTGTGTATGTGTAAAGTCGCCTGTGTGTGTGTGTAAAGTCGTTGTGTGTGTGTGTAAAGTCGTCTGTGTGTGTGTAAAGCTGTCTCTGTATGTGTGTGTCTAAAGTCGTCTGTGTGTGTATGTGTGGGTGTAAAGTCGGCTGTGTGTGTTAAGTCGTCTGTGTGTGTGTGTAAAGTCGTCTGTGCATGTGTGTGTGTGTAAAGTGGTCTGTGTATGTATGTGTGTGTGTGTAAAGTCGTCTGTGTGTGTGTGTGTAAAGTCGTCTGTGTATGTGTAAAGTCGTCTGTGTGTGTGTAAAGTCGTCTGTGTGTGTGTGTGTGTGTGAAGTCGTCTGTGTGTGTGTGTAAAGTCGTCTGTGTATGTGTGTGTGTGTAAAGTCGTTTGTGTAAGTGTGTGTGTAAAATCGCCTGTGTGTGTGTGTAAAGTCGTCTGTGTATGTGTGTATGTGTAAAGTCGTCTGTGTGTGTGTGTAAAGTCGTCTGTGTGTGTGTGTAAAGTCGTCATGTATGTGTGTGTGTGTGTAAAGTCGTCTGTGTATGTGGAGTGTGTGTGTGTGTAGAGAAGTCGTCTGTGTATGTGTGTGTAAAGTCGTCTGCTTGTGTGTGTAAAGTTGTCTGTGTAGTGTGTGTAAAGTCGACTGTGTGTGTGTAAAGTCGTCTGTGTATGTGTGTGTGTGTGTAAAGTCGTCTGTTGTGTGTGTGAAGTCGTCTGTGTGTGTGTAGAGACGTCTGTGTATGTGTGTGTGTGTAAAGTCGTCTGTGTGTGTGTAGAAGTCGTCTGTGTATGTGTGTGTGTTTGTAAAGTCGTCCGGTATGTGTGTGCGTGTGTATGTGTGTAAATTCGTCAGTGTATGTATGTGTGTGTGTGTGTGTAAAGTCGTCTGACATGTGTGTGTGTGTAAAGTGGTCTGTGTGTGTGTGT
The DNA here is from genome assembly GCA_037039925.1 of Doris montereyensis. Classification (NCBI taxonomy): domain Eukaryota; kingdom Metazoa; phylum Mollusca; class Gastropoda; order Nudibranchia; family Dorididae; genus Doris; species Doris montereyensis. The sequence continues at coordinate 165,770 of JAXRKP010000230.1, read as the reverse complement.
AAAGTGGTCTGTGTGTGTTGTAAAGTCGTCTGTATGTGTGTGTGTAAAGTCGTCTGTGTATGTGTGTGTAAAGTCGACTGTGTGTGTGTGTGTAAAGTCGTCTGTGTGTTGTGTATAGTCGACTGTATGTGTGGTTAAAGACCAGACATTGCGATGTGGATGTGTGGGTGGTTAGAGACCAGACATTGTAAAGTGGACATGTGGGTGGTTAGAGACCATACATTGTAATGTGGACGTATGGGTGTATAGAGACTAGACATTATAATGTGGTCATATGGGTGTATAGAGACAAGACATTGTAATGTGGACGTATGGGTGGTAAGAGACTAGACATTGTAATGTGGACGTATGGGTGTTTAGAGACTAGACATTGTAATGTGGACTTATGGGTGTATAGAGACTAGACATTGTAATGTGGACGTATGGGTGTATAGAGACTAGACATTGTAATGTGGACGTATGGGTATATAGAGACCAGACATTGTAATGTGGACGTATGGGTGTTTAGAGACTAGGCATTGTAATGTGGACGTATGGGTGTATAGAGACTAGACATTGTAATGTGGACGTATGGGTGTTTAGAGACTAGACATTGTAATGTGGACGTATGGGTGGTAAGAGACCTGACATTGTAATGTGGACGTATGGGTGTTTAGAGACTAGACATTGTAATGTGGACGTATGGGTGGTAAGAGACTAGACATTGTAATGTGGACGTATGGGTGGTAAGAGACCTGACATTGTAATGTGGACGTATGGGTGGTAAGAGACTAGACATTGTAATGTGGACGTATGGGTGGTAAGAGACTAGACATTGTAATGTGGACGTATGGGTGGTATAGAGACTAGACATTGTAATGTGGACGTATGGGTGGTAAGAGACTAGACATTGTAATGTGGACGTATGGGTGGTAAGAGAGACATTGTAATGTGGACGTAGACATTGTAATGTGGACGTATGGGTGGTAAGAGACTAGACATTGTAATGTGGGTGTATGGGTGGTAAGACATTGTAATGTGGGTGTATGGGTGGTAAGAGACTAGACATTGTAATGTGGACGTATGGGTGGTAAGAGACTAGACATTGTAATGTGGGTGTATGGGTGGTAGAGACTAGACATTGTAATGTGGGTGTATGGGTGGTAAGAGACTAGACATTGTAATGTGGACGTATGGGTGGTAAGAGACTAGACATTGTAATGTGGACGTATGGGTGGTAAGAGACTAGACATTGTAATGTGGACGTATGGGTGGTTAGAGACTAGACATGGAGATGTGGATATATGGGTGGTTAGAGACCAGACATGGAGATGTGGACGTGTGGGTGGTTAGAGACCAGACATTGTAATGTGGATGTGTGGGTGGTTAGAGACCAGACATGGAGATGTGGACATGTGGGTGTTTAGAGACCAGACATTGTAATGTTGACATGTGGGTGGTTAGAAACCAGACATTGTAATGTGGACGTGGGGGTGGTTAGAGACCAGACATGGAGATGTGGACGTGTGGGTGGTTAGAGACCAGACATGGAGATGTGGACGTGTGGGTGGTTAGAGACCAGACATGGAGATGTGGACGTGTGGTGGTTAGAGACCAGACATGGAGATGTGGACGTATGGGTGGTTAGAGACCAGACATTGAGATGTGGACGTATGGGTGGTTAGAGACCAGACATTGTCGACATGGTGATGAGGGGTACTTTCCACAAGGAGATAGATGTATTTTATTGACGTTGTGCAGGAAACAGCCGCCACTACTAGCCCCCTCCCCTCAAACAACAACAACAACAACAACACCATAATGGACGATGCTGACGATTGATGTGTTGATAATGATGAAGATTGCAGGAATCTGATTTTGTAATTTGTCTAAAGGAGATAACTGTGTTAATTATGTTTAACAGACGCTAATTATCGGAGTTATGGCCTTTGTGGTTAAAGATTCCTTTGATTGTAAAGATCCACGTCCTATACTCAGCACCCGGCTAAACGGGTCTTCGTCCTGACGTTATCGAAAGCGTGTGAAAGCTGTGAGCTCCGAGACAACCCTTAGCAGCGACGTACAAAAAACTCAACGAATGTGAGCCTTCACTTTCACCCCTGGTGGCCAAGCGGTAAAAGGTTGTAATTCTTTTTTAAGCTGTTCCATTTCACAGGGACTTGGTAAGCCAGAGGCAAGGTTAACCCAAAGAACTCGTGGGTTCAAACTCCAGACGACGGTTGAAGCATTTCTCGAGAAACACAGTTTATTGTCCTACTCTCTGTATGGCAGTATACAACACAGCTTATTGTCCTACTCTCCTCTATGGCAGTATACAACATAATGTATTGTCCTCTTCTCCTCTATGGCAGTATACAACATAATGTATGTGTCCTCTTCTCCTCTATGGCAATATACAACACAGTTTATTGTCCTACTCTCCTCTATGGCAGTATACAACACAATTTATTGTCCAACTCTCCTCTATGGCAGTATACAAAATAATGTATTGTCCTCTTCTCCTCTATGGCAATATACAACACAGTTTATTGTCCTACTCTCCTCTATGGCAGTATACAACACAGTTTATTGTCCTACTCTCCTGTATGGCAGTATACAACACAGTTTATTGTAACTCTCCTCTATGGCAGTATACAACACACCTTTATTGTCCTACTCTCCTCTATGGCAGTATACAACACAATTTATTGTCCAACTCTCCTCTATGGCAGTATACAACATAGTGTATTGTCCTCTTCTCCTCTATGGCAGTATGTAACACAGTTTATTGTCCTACTCTCCTCTATGGCAGTATACAACACAGTTTATTGTCCTTACTTTCCTCTATGGCAGTATACAACACAGTTTATTGTCCTACTCTCCTCTATGGCAGTATACAACACAGTTTATTGTCCTACTCTCCTCTATGGCAGTATACAACACTATTGTCCTACTCTCCTCTATGACAGTATACAACACAGGTTTTTGTCCTACTCTTCTCTATGGCAGCGAAACCTGGACCTTAGAGAGAAGGGAATACAGTAGAGTACAGGCAGCTGAAATGAAATATTGTATGTCGGAAGAGCAGTATGGGAAACTAAGATAAACCAAAGCAGATTCACAACATTAAGATATCAAACCATGGCAGATGGCATTAAAACTAAGATAGACATAAATCAACTCAGATGGGTAGGGCATGTAAACATAATGAATGCTTAGAGAATAGCTTGATTAGTATACAATGCTATAACACCCAAGATAAAAGACCAAAAGGCAGGCATTGAAGAAAGTGGGATGAAAATATATAAAAGGGGCACTAAAGCAAAGAAATGTAACCTTCACAGAAGGAAACAGAACGTATCAGGACAGGGTAGCCTGGAGAAAGATCATTTCGGGTTTCCTACACCGGAGGGTAGAATGGGAAGTAATAAAGAAAGAATGCAAGACCGGTGCAAGCACCTGCCCACTGCACGGTCAAAAACTAACCTTACAAGCAGATAAGATCATCATCAAGGAAAGTCTCGTGCACAAAAAATGAACAAAACAACATGTATCTACATGGAGGTGGTCGTTCAAAAATTCCAACAAAAAACAATTTATTGGAAAAAAATCGAAACCTAAACAAACCCAAAACCAGATTAAAATCGAGACAAAACCATAGATCTATTAATTATACACATACTTAAAAAAGAATCAGAAACACACACCTTACTCCGTTGCCACCCCTTCCACCACAAACAAAGAAGAGAATAAGGACAGAACGTTGTAGGAGACGAACAAGAAAAATACCAGGCTAGCGTTCAGTCCCCAATTGCCGGACGGAGCCTTGTGCTCTAACATTCTGATTGAGTGAAACTCTGGCGTTTGAAATAGCCGTCAATCAAATCGTTAGATGGCAAGGTAGCCCTGTGTTCCAGCGTTCTGATTGGATGAAAGTCTGACTTCTATAAATAGCCACCAATCAGATTGTTAAATCACAAGGCAGTTTTGTTTTCTAGCATTCTGACTGGATGACAGTCTTGACTTCTTTCAATAGCTGCCAATCAGATTGTTAAATCGCAAGGCAGTCTTGTATTCTAGCAATTTGATTGGGTGAAAATCTGGCTTTCAATACTAGCCGCCAATCAGATTGTTAAATTCTAAGGCAGCCATGTGTTCTAGTATTCTGATTGAGTGAAAGTCTGGTTTCTGAAATAGCATGTGATCAATCAGATTGATAATTCAAGTTGTAAAATTCTGACTGGGCGAAAATTTGGCTTCTCAAAAAAGCCGCCAATCAGATTTGTACATCTCAACGCAGACGCTTGCACACGACAGAAGGGTATACTTGTTTCGCTCTCCTGTTCACATGGTATGTGAGTACAATTAGGACGCACGATTTATTTATTTGTTTCATTGAAATTACCTCGTCCACAATTTGCTGTGATCTCAGGGTGAATTTAGAGGTGAGAGCCACCACCGCCCAATCACGGTACCTCGGACACAACCATAACAGATGGTAACGTTGAATAACGGTACCCCGGACACAACCATAACAGATGGTAACATTGAATCACGGTACCTCGGACACAACCATAACAGACTGATGGTAACGTTGAATCACAGGTATCCCGGACACAACCATAATAGATGGTAACATTGAATCACGGTACTTCGGACACAACCATAACAGATGGTAACATTGAATCACGGTACTTCGGACACAACCATAACAGATGATAACATTGAATCACGATACTTCGGACACAACCATAACAGATGGTAACATTGAATCACGGTACTTCGGACACAACCATAACAGATGGTAACATTGAATCACGATACTTCGGACACAACCATAACAGATGGTAACATTGAATCACGGCACTTCAAACACAACCATAACAGATGGTAACATTGAATCACAGTACTTCGGACACAACAATAACAGATGGTAACATTGAATCACGGTACTTCGGACACAACCATAACAGATGGTAACATTGAATCACGGTACCCCAAACACAACCATAACAGATGGTAACATTGAATCACAGCACCTCAAACACAACCATAACAGATGGTAACATTGAATCACAGTACCTCAGACACAACAATAACAGATGGTAACATTGAATCACGGTACCTCAAACACAACCATAACAGATGGTAACATTGAATCACAGTACCTCAGACACAACCATAACAGATGGTAACATTGAATCACAGTCCCTCACACAACCATAACAGATGGTAACATTGAATCACAGTACCTCAAACACAAACATAACAGATGGTAACATTGAATCACAGTACCTCAGACACAACCATAACAGATGGTAACATTGAATCACAGTACCTCAGACACAACCATAACAGATGGTAACATTGAATCACGGTACCTCGGACACAATCATAACAGATGGTAACATTGAATCACAGTACCTCAGACACAACAATAACAGATGGTAACATTGAATCACGGTACCTCGGACACAACCATAACAGATCGTAACATTGAATCACGGTAACACAACCATAACAGATGGTAACATTGAATCACGGTACTTCGGACACAACAATAACAGATGGTAACATTGAATCACGGTACCTCAAACACAACAATAACAGATGGTAACATTGAATCACGGTACCTCGGACACAACCATAACAGATGGTAACATTGAATCACGGTACCCGGACACAATCATAACAGATGGTAACATTGAATCACGGTACCTCGGACACAACCATAACAGATCCCCACATTGAATCACGGTACCTCGGACACAACAATAACAGATGGTAACAAATCACAGTACCTCGGACACAACCATAACAGATGGTAACATTGAATCACGGTACCTCAAACACAACAATAACAGATGGTAACATTGAATCACGGTACCTCAGTCACAACCATAACAGATGGTAACATTGAATCACGGTACCTCGGACACAACCATAACAGATGGTAACATTGAATCACGGTACTTCGGACACAACCATAACAGATGGTAACATTGAATCACGGTACCTCGGACACAACATAACAGATGGTAACATTGAATCACGGTACCTCAGACACAACCATAACAGATGGTAACATTGAATCACAATCATAACAGATGGTAACATTGAATCACGGTACCTCGGACACAACCATAACAGATGGTAACATTGAATCACAGTACCTCGGACACAACCATAACAGATGGTAACATTGAATCACAGTACCTCGAGACACAACCATAACAGATGGTAACATTGAATCTTTGTACCTCGAATCAATAACAGATTTTTTTGTAACATTGAATCATAATTCCTCAGCACAATCATAACAGATGGTAACATTGAATCACAGTACCTCAGTCACAACCATAACAGATGGTAACATTGATAATCACGGTACCTCGACACAACCATAACTATGAACCTTTGCCAGATGGTAACATTGAATCATGGTACCTCAGTCACAATCATAACAGATGGTAACATTGAATCACAGTACCTCAGTCACAACCACCAACAGATGGTAACATTGAATCACGGTACCTCAAACACAACATAACAGATGGTAACATTGAATCACGGTACCTCGGAACAGCCATAACAGATGATAACATTGAATAACGGAAAAGGTCCTCAGACACAACCATAACAGATGGTAACATTGAATCACGGTACCCCGGACACAACCATAACAGATGGTAACATTGAATCACAGTACCTCGGACACAACCATAACAGATGGTAAGATTGAATCACGGTACCTCAGACACAACCATAACAGATGGTAACATTGAATCACGGTACCTCGGACACAACCATAACAGATGGTAACATTGAATCACGGTACCTCAAACACAAACATAACAGATGGTAACATTGAATTACGGTACCTCGACACAAACATAACAGATGGTAACATTGAATCACAGTACCTCGGACACAATCATAACAGATGGTAACATTGAATCACAGTACCTCAACAAAACCACAACAGATGGTAACATTGAATCACGGTACCTCGGACACAACAATAACAGATGGTAACATTGAATCTCAGTACCTCGGACACAACCATAACAGATGGTAACATTGAATTACGGTACCTCAGACACAACCATAACAGATGGTAACATTGAATCACGGTACCCCGGTTACAACCATAACAGATGGTAACATTGAATCACGGTACCTCGGACACAACCATAACAGATGGTAACATTGAATCACGGTATGTCGGACACAACCATAACAGATGGTAACATTGAATCACGGTACCTCGGACACAACCATAACAGATGGTAACATTGAATCACAGTATGTCGGACACAACCATAACAGATGGTAACATTGAATCACGGTATGTCAGACACAACCATAACAGATGGTAACATTGAATTACGGTACCTCGGACACAACCATAACAGATGGTAACATTGAATTACGGTATGTCGGAACACAACCATAACAGATGGTAACATTGAATTACGGTACCTCGGACACAACCATAACAGATGGTAACATTGAATCACGGTACCTCGGACACAACCATAACAGATGGTAACATTGAATTACGGTACCTCGGACACAACAATAACAGATGGCAACATTGAATCACGGTACCTCGGACACAACCATAACAGATGGTAACATTGAATCATGTGCAGTACAAATAAAAGATAACAGATGGTAACATTGAATTACGGTACCTCGAACACATAGATAACTGGTAACATTGAATCTTTATGACACAACCAAACAGATTAACATTGAATCAATTTACCTTTTTAAAACCATAACATTTAATTTGATCACCGGTAACAATTATTTTAAGATCGATACAAAAACCAAACAATGACAGACATTGAAAACTACCAACAAACCATAAGATGGTAACATTGAATTTGAAAGTAAAACAGTTGATATTGAATATGGTACATCGGACACAACTTACAGATGCATTATTCTACATAAAATAGAGATCTAACATTGAACCTTTGTTGGACACAACTTTTCAACCCTTTGAATTACATTGTCTGAGTCACAACCATAACAGATGGCAAAACATTGAATCCCGGTACCTTGACAAACCAAAACAGATGTTTTTAAGAACAAAATAACAGATGGCAACTGTTGAATCACGATAAACTACCACACAACCATAACTGATGGTAACATTGTCACAAATAACAAAGAGATTTCTCATGTAAAGACAGACAATAGAACTCCTTAGATCTTTATGACATCGTTTAATCAATTAATGGATCAATACCATTTTTTTTTTTTTTTATTGAGATACATTTAATTCATTAGCAACGTGATCGATACAAAAACCAAATAATGACAGACGTAAAATGTTATCAACATACAAAAACTGTTTGAAAGTAAACGTTGATATTTATGCTATCTGTTTACATGCATCGACTTAAAATAGCATATCTATGAACCTTTGTGTCTACACTTTTCAAACATTTCCAGCCATTGTCTGAAGGAAACTTTTGGCACTTGTCCCAATACCTTGGAACGTAAAACAATGTTTTTTAAGAACAAAATAACATACTACAATTGAGAAAGCATAAACTACCTTATTCCTGAGTTAAAATTTTAGTCCAAGGAAATTTCTCTGATTCACTCAAAGAACATAGATGTAGACCTAGGCCAACTGGAAAACATATCAAACTAATTACACCATACAATATGGAAAAACATATCAGTAATTCCCTACAATCTGGAAACATATCAGTAATTCCATACAATCTGGAAACATATCAGTAATTCCCTACAATCTGGAAACATATCAGTAATTCCCTACAATCTGGAAACATATCAGTAATTCCCTACAATCTGGAAACATATCAGTAATTCCCTACAATCTGGAAACATATCAGTAATTCCCTACAATATGGAAACATAGCAGTAATTCCCATACAATATGGAAACATATCAGTAATTCCATACAATCTGGAAACATATCAGTAATTCCCTACAATCCGAAACATATCAGTAATTCCCTACAATCTGGAAACATATCAGTAATTCCCTACAATCTGGAAACATATCAGTAATTTCCTACAATCTGGAAACATATCAGTAATTCCCATACAATCTGGAAACATATCAGTAATTCCCTACAATCTGGAAACATATCAGTAATTCCCTACAATATGGAAACATAGCAGTAATTCCCTACAATCTGGAAACATATCAGTAATTCCCTACAATCTGGAAACATATCAGTAATTCCCTACAATCTGGAAACATATCAGTAATTCCCTGTAATCTGGAAACATATCAGTAATTCCCTACAATATGGAAACATATCAGTAATTCCCTACAATATGGAAACATATCAAGTAATTCCCTACAATCTGGAAACATATCAGTAATTCCCTACAATCTGGAAACATATCAGTAATTCCCTATAATCTGGAAACATATCAGTAATTCCCTATAATCTGGAAACATATCAATAATTCCCTACAATCTGGAAACACAATTTCAGCCAAAGGAAAACAAAAAACGGAACAAAAAAAATAATAATAAAAAATACATAAACACAAAAAAAGATATATAGATGTAACAAACAACAATTAAACCCAAACAAACTGGTTTGATCAAATAATTAATGAGATGTCGCAATTCACGTCAAACGTTTTGGAGCAGGACCCAGTTGATGGGCCGCGTCTTTGGTGTTGAGAGCTCAATTCTCCTTACGTATATTTGTAAGACGTATAGACATAAGACAGACAGTGAGGCAAGGGACGTGCATGTCAACGTGAAGGAAATGCCACTACATCGTATCAAAACCCCATAGGAACAAAGACAAGACTAATACAAGGAATAGACAGCAAAAAAAAACCCCAACAACATTTGCCATCATGTGCAGAGACAAGTTTCAGTCAAAAGAAAGCAAGAATAACCACAACAGTGCAATGTAAAATAAACATAACAACTACCGGTAGCTTGGGCGTGATGTTAGATGGCGTGATCGCCGTCCAAAGTCAAGAGCAGGGTCCACCTGACGGGCCTCGTCTATGGTCTTGGGAATAACTGGACAAGAGAGTGGCACCTGGAAGTGGAAGCGCTCATCGTAGTTCATCCTCTCCTTGCTGGGCCCCGTGTCGTCATGACACTGACAGGTCTCATCTCTTTTGTCTTGAGGTCAGGTTCCGAGATGATGCCAGGCTGGTCTCTTCCTCCGTTGACCTTTCATCACAATCTGTCTCGACGGGGTATTTTAAGTAGTCGATGTTATTGATGTTGGCCTGGATGTGGGTCTGTTCCCATCGAATCATGTGATGTGTCATTGTTCTCTGAACGAGGCGATCTCTGAGGGCAGTCAAAGAGAAGGACACGTTTTTAAAACAATAGCTACATTGACGGCAGTCAAAGAGAAGGACAAGTTTTTAAAACAATAGCTACATTGAGTTTTTAAAACAATAGCTACATTGACAATAGTCAAAGAGAAGGACACGTTTTTAAAACAAATTGGATGCAGAAGGACAAAAACAGTTTTCAAAACAGTTTTTAGCTACATTGACAATCAAAGAGAAGGACAGTCAAAGTCAAAGAGAGGACACGTTTTTAAAACTGTAGCTACATTGACGGCAATCAAAGAGAAGGACTTTCTTTCTTTATTTATCAGTTTCCATTCTACCTTTCGGTGTATGGGTTCAAGTGCCCGAGATGATCTTTCTCCAGGATGCCCTGTCCTCGCATGTCCTGTTTCCTTTCAAAAAACATTAAATTTCTATGCTTCAATGCCTCTTTTCATATCTTCTTCCCACTTTCTGCGAGGTCTGCCTTTTGGTCTTTTACCTTGGGATTTAGCAATGTATACTGATTTAGCTATTCTATTGTCATTCATTCTATTTACATGCCCAAACCATCTCGATTTGTTTGTATCTTAGTTTTTATACCATCTGCATTGGTTTTATTTTTTATTGTTGTGTGTCTGATTTTGTCTATTTTAGTTTTCCCTACTACTCTTCTTAGATATTTCATTTCAGCTGCCTTGTACTCTTCTGTATTCTCTACTGTCTAAGGTCCAGGTTTTCACTGCCATAGAGGAGAGAAGGACAATAAACTTTGTTGGTTTTTGTTGACAATTCTTGTTTACCTACAAATGCCTTTCCTAGATGGTTATCTATTGCACTTGCCTTTTGGATGTAGTCTCCACGGTTTTCAAAATCAGAACGTGTGCCTCAGTCGTATAATTTGAGCATCTAGCACGAGTCCAGCACACTGGCTTATCCCGTCTGAGCGGAATGATCACAGCTTAAGGTGCACAACAGGTAAAGAAATCCTTTCCCCACATCACCTCAACCGTTATGCCACCTATCACAGGAAAAAATGCTAATCTCAAATCAAGACCAAAACTACACAGTTTACATTACCAAAATCACTTATATTGCTACCCAAAACATACTACATAAAAACACTCAAGACCAAAACACTACACCATACATACCAAATTGCTACACACGGCTTATATACATACCAAAACACTACACCATGCATACCAAAATACTACACCATACATACCAAAACACTACACCATACATACCAAAACACTACACCATACATACCAAAACACTACACCATACATACCAAAATACTACACCATGCATACCAAACACTACACCATACATACCAAAACACTACACCATACATACCAAAACACTACACCATACATACCAAAACACTACACCATACATACCAAAACACTACACCATACATACCAAAACACTACACCATACATACCAAAACACTACACCATACATACCAAAACACTACACCATACATACCAAAACACTACACCATACATACCAAAATACTACACCATACATACCAAAACACTACACCATACATACCAAAATACTACACCATACATACCAAAATACTACACCATATTGCTAACTGTAAAACACTACACCATACATACCAAAACACTACACCATACATACCAAAACACTACAACATACATACATACAAAATACTACACCATACATACCAAAACACTACACCATACATACCAAAACACTACACCATACATACACCAAAAACACTACACCATGCATACCAAAACACTACACCATACATACTAAAACACTACACCATACATACCAAAACACTACACTATACATACCAAAATACTACACCATACATACCAAAACACTACACCATACATACCAAAAATATACAACAATAAAATCATACCACAAATACTAACTAAAACGTAAAGACATACATACCAAAATATCTACACCATACATACATCTCAAAACACTACACCATAACATACAGAGTAACGGGATACTACTCCCTCCAAACACCAACAGCAATGGAACATAAAAACAACAAATCCACAACCAAGAAGGCAAAGGCAACAAAGGCAAATTGCTAACTGGCATAAGCTTATACGTAATGGTTTTTACATTGCTAACTGTATCACAGCTAACCCCATGTACATAGCTTGGTAGGACTACACCATCACAGGTCAAAACACTTACACTTACATGACCGTCTTCACCACAAACATCATGACGAAGGACACTAGCAACATTGCCAACCAGACAAATTGGAACTCCACCGGCCTGCCAACTGTGCACATCAAAAGTAGAAATTGAATAGTACCAAGAATATAGATGTAATCACAGACATTGCTAAGATATACAGATGTAATCACAACCAAGATATATAGATGTAACCATAAACAAGATATATACTGTAACATACAGACAAATATACAGTTTAGATGTAACCATACCCAATTGTAACTGTATACATGTAATCACAGAAAGATATAACTACCATATAATCACAGACAAGATATATAGATGTAATCACAGACAAGATAGATAGAACTGTAACATCATAGATATAACTACCACACCAGACAAGATATATAGATGTAACCACAGACAACTAGATAGATGTAACCATTGACAAGATATATAGATGTGATCACAGACATGATATATAGATGTAATCACAGAGAAGATATATAGATGTAATCACAGACTGTAAGATATTGCTAACTGTAGATATAATGTACCACAGACAAGATATATAAATGTAATCACAGACAATATATATAGATGTAATCACAGACAAGATATATAGATGTAATCACAGACAATATATATAGATGTAATCACAGACAAGATATCACAGAGAACATAGATGTAACCACAGACAAGATATATAGATGTAATCACAAAGAAGATATAAAATGTATCCACAGACAAGATATATAGATGTAATCACAGACAAGATATATAGATGTAATCACAAAATATATAAATGTAGAAACTGTATAAGATATAGATGTAATCACAGAGAAAGATATATAGATGTAACTGTACAGACAGATATATATGTAATCACAGACAAGATATATAGATGTAATCACATTGATAAGTAATACAGTTTAGAAGATATAGATGTAATCACAGACAAGATATAGATGTAATCACAGACAAAATATCTATATATGTAATCACAGACAAGATATATAGATGTAATCACAGAGAAGATATATAGATGTAACTCACAGAGAAGATATATAGATGTAATCACAGACAAGATATATAGATGTAATCAGCAGAATTGCATATATAGATAGGTATATCACAGACAAGATATATAGATGTAATCACAGACATAGATATATAGATATAATCATAGACAAGATATCTATATGTAATTGCACAGACAAGATATATATTGATAACTGTACGAAGATATTGTAATGTAATCACAGACAAGATATATAGATGTAATCACAGATACATTTGATATGTAATCACACAAGATATATAGATGTAATCACAGACAAGATATATAATGTAATCACAGACAAGATATATAGATGTAATCACAGACAAGATATATATATGAGAATATATTGAACCAAGATAGATATAATAATGTAATCACAGACAAGATATAGATGTAATCACCACAGATATATATATATATATATATATATATATATATATAAACAGAAGATATGTAGATGTAATCACAGACAAGATATATAGATGTAATCACAGACAAGATATATAGATGTAACCACAGACAAATTTGCCCTTTTAAACAGTTCATTTCATATATAAATGTAATCACAGACAAATTTAGTTTTTTTAAACATTTCATTTCATATGAAGATGTAATCACAGACATATTTTGTAGATTTCAACAGTTCATTTAATTTACCACAGCTTACATTGGTAACTGTACCACACCTTACATTGCTAAATGTACCACAGTTTACATTGCTAACTGTACCACATCTTACATTGCAAACTGTATCACATCTTACATTGCTAACTGTACCACAGCTTACATTGCTAACTGTATCACAGGTTACATTGCTAACTGTACTACAGCTTATATTGCTAACTGTATCACACCTTACATTGATAACTGTACCACAGCTTACATTGCTAACTGTACCACAGCTTAACATTGCTAACTGTACCACATCTTACATTGCAAACTGTATCACATCTTATATTGCTAACTGTACCACAGCTTACATTGCAAACTGTATCACATCTTGCATTGCTAACTGTACAGCTTACAGCTTATATTGTAAACTGTATCATTGCAGGTTACATTGCTAACTGTATCACAGCTTACATTGCTAACTGTACTAAGCTTATATTGTAACTGTATCACAGTTTGCATTGATAACTGTACCACAGCTTACATTGCTAACTGTATCACAGCTTACATTGCTAACTGTATCACAGCTTACATTGCTAACTGTACTACAGCTTATATTGCTAACTGTATCACAGCTTATATTGCTAACTGTATCACAGCTTACATTGCTAACTGTACCACAGCTTATATTGCTAACTGTATCAGCTTATATTGCTAACTGTATCATCTTACATTGCTAACTGTATCTCATCTTATATTGCTAACTGTATCACATCTTATATTGCTAACTGTATCACAGCTTACATTGCTAACTGTATCACATCTTATATTGCTAACTGTATCACAGCTTATATTGCTAACTGTACCACAGCTTATATTGCTAACTGTATCACAGCTTATATTGCTAACTGTATCACAGCTTATATTGCTAACTGTATCACAGCTTATATTGCTAACTGTATCACAGCTTATATTGCTAACTGTATCACAGCTTATATTGCTAACTGTACCACAGCTTATATTGCTAACTGTATCACAGCTTATATTGCTAACTGTATCACAGCTTATATTGCTAACTGTATCACAGCTTATATTGCTAACTGTACCACAGCTTATATTGCTAACTGTACCACAGCTTATATTGCTAACTGTATCACAGCTTATATTGCTAACTGTACTCAGCTTATATTGCTAACTGTACCACAGCTTATATTGCTAACTGTATCACAGCTTATATTGCTAACTGTACCACAGCTTATATTGCTAACTGTATCACAGCTTACATTGCTAACTGTATCACATCTTACATTGCTAACTGTACCACAGCTTATATTGCTAACTGTACCACAGCTTATATTGCTAACTGTATCACAGTTTATATTGCTAACTGTACGACAGCTTACATTGCTAACTGTACCACAGCTTACATTGCTAACTGTATCACAGCTTATATTGCTAACTGTACCACAGCTTACTTGCTAACTGTATCACAGCTTATATTGCTAACTGTACCACAGCGTACATTGCTAACTGTACCACAGCTTACATTGCTAACTGTATCACAGCTTATATTGCTAACTGTATCACAGCTTACATTGCTAACTGTATCACAGCTTATATTGATAACTGTATCACAGCTTACATTGCTAACTGTATCACAGCTAACTTATATTGCTAACTGTATCACAGCTTATATTGCTAACTGTATCACAGCTTATATTGCTAACTGTATCACAGCTTATATTGCTAACTGTATCACAGCTTATATTGCTAACTGTATCACAGCTTACATTGCTAACTGTACCACAGCTTATATTGCTAACTGTATCACAGCTTACATTGCTAACTGTACTACAGCTTATATTGCTAACTGTATCACAGCTTATATTGCTAACTGTATCACAGCTTATATTGCTAACTGTATCACAGCTTATATTGCTAACTGTATCACAGCTTATATTGCTAACTGTATCACAGCTTATATTGCTAACTGTATCACAGCTTATATTGCTAACTGTATCACAGCTTATATTGCTAACTGTACCACAGCTTATATTGCTAACTGTATCACAGCTTATATTGCTAACTGTATCTACAGCTTATATTGCTAACTGTACTACAGCTTATATTGCTAACTGTATAACAGCTTATATTGCTAACTGTATCACAGCTTAGATTGCTAACTGTACTCACAGCTTATATTGCTAACTGTATCACAGCTTATATTGCTAACTGTATCACAGCTTACATTGCTAACTGTACTACAGGTTATATTGCTAACTGTATCACAGTTTACATTGCTAACTGTACCACAGCTTATATTGCTAACTGTATCACAGCTTATATTGCTAACTGTGCCACAGTTTATATTGCTAACTGTACTACAGCTTATATTGCTAACTGTACCACAGCTTATATTGCTAACTGTACCACAGCTTACATTGCTAACTGTACCACAGCTTATATTGCTAACTGTATCACAGCGTAGATTGCTAACTGTATCACAGCTTATATTGCTAACTGTATCACAGCGTACATTGCTAACTGTACTACAGCTTATATTGCTAACTGTATCACAGCGTACATTGCTAACTGTATCACAGCTTAGATTGCTAACTGTATCACAGCTTATATTGCTAACTGTATCACAGCTTATATTGCTAACTGTATCACAGCTTACTAACTGTATCACAGCTTAGATTGCTAACTGTATCACAGCTTATATTGCTAACTGTATCACAGCTTATATTGCTAACTGTATCACAGCTTAGATTGCTAACTGTATCAAAGCTTACATTGCTAACTGTATCACAGCTTATATTGCTAACTGTATCACAGCTTATATTGCTAACTGTATCACAGCTTATATTGCTAACTGTACTACAGCTTATGCTAACTGTATCACAGCTTATATTGTATCAGGTTATATTGCTAACTGTATCACGTACATTGCTAACTGTATCTACAGTTTATATTGCTAACTGTACCACAGCTTATATTGCTAACTGTACCACAGCTTATATTGCTAACTGTACCACAGCTTATATTGCTAAATGTACTACAGCTTATATTGCTAACTGTATCACAGCTTACATTGCTAACTGCTTATATTGCTAACTGTACAGCTTATATTGCTAACTGTATCACAGCTTATATTGCTAACTTGCTAACTATCACAGCTTATATTGCTAACTGTATCACAGCTTACATTGCTAACTGTATCACAGCTTACATTGCTAACTGTACTCACAGCTTATATTGCTAACTGTATCACAGCTTACATTGCTAACTGTACTACAGCTTATATTGCTAACTGTACCACAGCTTACATTGCTAACTGTACACAGCTTATATTGCTAACTGTATCACAGCTTACATTGCTAACTGTATCACAGCTTATATTGCTAACTGTATCACAGCCTACATTGCTAACTTATATTGTACTACAGCTTACATTGCTAACTGTACTACAGCTTATATTGCTAACTGTACTACAGCTTACATTGCTAACTGTACCACAGCTTACATTGCTAACTGTACCACAGCTTACATTGCTAACTGTACTACAGCTTACATTGCTAACTGTACTACAGCTAATTGCTAACTGTACTACAGCTTACATTGCTAACTGTACTACAGCTTATATTGCTAACTGTACGATAGCTTATATTGCTAACTGTACCAAAACTTACATTGCTAACTGTACCACAGCTTACATTGCTAACTGTACCATAGCTTACATTGCTAACTGTACAACAGCTTACATTGATAACTGTACTACAGCTTACATTGCTAACTGTACTACAGCTTACATTGCTAACTGTACTACAGCTTACATTGCTAACTGTACCACAGCTTATATTGCTAACTGTACTACAGCTTACATTCTAACTGTACCACATCTTACATTGCTAACTGTACTACAGCTTACATTGCTAACTGTACTACAGCTTACATTGCTAACTGTACAACAGCTTATATTGCTAACTGTACTACAGCTTACATTGCTAACTGTACTACAGCTTACATTGCTAACTGTACTACAGCTTACATTACTAACTGTACTACAGGTTACATTACTAACTGTACAACAGGTTACATTGATAACTGTACTACAGCTTACATTGATAACTGTACTACAGTTTACATTGTAACTGTACCACAGGTTATATTGATAACTGTACTATAGCTTACATTGCTAACTGTACTACAGCTTACATTGATAACTGTACAACAGCTTACATTGATAACTGTACTACAGCTTACATTGATAACTGTACAACAGCTTACATTCGCTAACTGTACCACAGGTTACATTGCTAACTGTACTACAGCTTATATTGCTAACTGTACCACAGCTTACATTGCTAACTGTACAACAGCTTACATTGATAACTGTACCACAGCTTACATTGCTAACTGTACTACAGCTTACATTGATAACTGTACAACAGCTTACATTGATAACTGTACAACAGCTTACATTGCTAACTGTACTACAGATTACATTGCTAACTGTACTACAGCTTACATTACTAACTGTACAACAGCTTACATTGATAACTGTATCACAGCTTACATTGATAACTGTACAACAGCTTACATTGATAACTGTACTACAGCTTACATTGATAACTGTACAACAGCTTACATTGATAACTGTACAACAGCTTACATTGATAACTGTACAACAGGTTACATTGCTAACTGTACCACAGCTTATATTGATAACTGTACAACAGCTTACATTGCTAACTGTACAACAGCTTATATTGCTAACTGTACAACAGCTTACATTGCTAACTGTACTACAGCTTATATTGCTAACTGTACCACAGCTTACATTGCTAACTGTACCACAGCTTATATTACTAACTGTACAACAGCTTACATTGCTAACTGTACTACAGCTTACATTGCTAACTGTACAACAGCTTACATTGCTAACTGTACTACAGCTTACATTGCTAACTGTACAACAGCTTACATTGCTAACTGTACTACAGCTTATATTGCTAACTGTACAACAGCTTACATTGATAACTGTATCACAGCTTACATTGCTAACTGTACTACAGCTTACATTGCTAACTGTACCACAGCTTACATTGCTAACTGTACTACAGCTTACATTGCTAACTGTACTACAGCTTACATTGCTAACTGTACTACAGCTTACATTGCTAACTGTACTACAGCTTACATTGCTAACTGTACTACAGCTTACATTGCTAACTGTACTACAGCTTACATTGCTAACTGTACTACAGCTTACATTGCTAACTGTACTACAGCTTACATTGCTAACTGTACTTCAGCTTACATTGCTAACTGTACTACAGCTTAATTAAACTGTACTACAGCTTATATTGCTAACTGTACCACAGCTTACATTGATAACTGTACTACAGCTTACATTGATAACTGTACCACAGCTTACATTGATAGCTGTACTACAGCTTACATTGATAACTGTACTACAGCTTACATTGATAACTGTACTATTACATTGATAACTGTACCACAGCTTACATTGATAACTGTATCACAGCTTACATTGATAACTGTACCACAGCTTACATTGATAACTGTACCACAGCTTACATTGATAACTGTACTACAGCTTACATTGATAACTGTACTCAGCTTACAATGATAACTGTACCACAGCTTACATTGATAACTGTACCACAGCTTACAATGATAACTGTACCACAGCTTACATTGATAACTGTACCACAGCTTACATTGATAACTGTACCACAGCTTACATTGATAACTGTACCACAGCTTACATTGATAACTGTACCACAGCTTACAATGATAACTGTACCACAGCTTACATTGATAACTGTACCACAGCTTACATTGATAACTGTACCACAGCTTACATTGATAACTGTACCACAGCTTACATTGATAACTGTACCACAGCTTACATTGATAACTGTATCACAGCTTACATTGATAACTGTACCAAAGATTACATTGCTAACTGTACCACAGCTACATTGCTAACTTACAAAAGATTACATTGCTAACTGTTCTACAGCATACTGAATGATTCTTCTGTCCCTACCCCAAAATTAATCGTTAGAGGACTCCGCTCTGCTGTTGACATATAATGATATAATTTATAATTTTGAAAATTTGGAAACAATGGGGAGTCAGACTCCTTTCCCCACTCAAATATGAATGTTATAGAAGTGAGGTCGGAGGTTGGACCTCATATAAGACAGGTTGACGATTTGTGTGTATTGAGTTACCATTACCATCGACCTATTTACTTTCAATTTTTATACTTGGTTATTAGTCGGCGTCTCTCTATTATGGGAACAATTAAGATCGAAAAAGAACACACCTAATGAAAAGAGAAGCGACGAAGGTAAAGAGGAAATAAAGAAGGACGGAACAAAGGAAGGAGCGAAGGGAGGAGGTCAAAATTTAATATCCTACACCCAAACGGTCCTCTCAACCAACAAAGCGAGTGATGACAGTATCATGAATAAACAGACGGAAAACATGGAGGAGAGAGGGAGTGAAGAGGAAAATGGTGTTGACTGGCCTGACATGAGTCAGAGGAGCAGAACACACCAGCCTCTAATAAGTTAACACGTTCTCCACATGTCACGAGCAACACGAGGATGGAAGACGACACTCTCTTCTAACAGACAAGAAAAAATAACGTGGAGTGTATCAACAACAACACATTTCGCTTCTAACCCCCACCCCCTCCTTCCCAAACTCAATCAGTGGAATCGACGCAAAATAGCGCTAAGACTGAGGTAACCAATCACCGCTAGTATTGAATGAATGAATTGTGACGTTTTTCCTTTTGGCTCGGACCGAATTTTGAACAGACCTACTGGTTAACGTTCATGGCTGGGTTAAAAGTTTTGTCTCTAGACTGTAGAGGCCTAAGTAACAACAAAAAGCGGAAAAGTATTTTTAACATCTGTAGTAAATATGCCATTGTTTGTTTACAAGAAGCTCATGTAACGAAGAATAATAAAGACGCATGGCAAATTGAGTGGGGTGGCCACATCGCTCTCCCATACGGTACGAATAGAAGTAAAGGACAATTGATTCTTATCAACAGATCTCTAAAATTTAAAAAGCTTGTAACTCTTCCCTTAAAATCCGATCGCGTAATTGGTATATCTTTATGTGTTAATGATATAAATTATAAAATCACCAACGTCTATGGTGCATCTGATACAGCCGAGCGTCGAGCTGTTTTTTGATCTCTTATCACAGTATGACTTTGTCAATACGATTTTATGTGGAGATTTTAATATTGTCATTAATGTCATGAATCACCAATTGGACATAATTTCAGGGGATAATCATAACCCAAGATAAATTTATAATTTCAGTAGATTTGTTTCAGAAAATAATTTAATGTGTGGAGATTTCTAAACAAAGACCAAAAAGAATACACTTGGCATCGCTCCACACCGTTCACTGCGAGAAGACTAGATTACGCGTTCGTTTGTAATATTTTTTTGTCAAATATAGTTAATTGCAAACATGTAGAAATTCCATTTACAGATCACAAGGGGGTGTCACTTATTGTTAAACCTCAGGGTACAACAGGAGGAGGTAACTCTTTGTAGAAGATTAATGAAAGGCTCTTGGAAGATCGAATATTTGTTAACAAAATGAACGGCTTAATTGACAATTTTTTTAAATGAAATCACACGACATCAATCCAAATGAGAAATGGAAATTATTTAAAGCTCGTATCAAGTCTTTCTCCATTGGTTATTCCATCCAAAAGACTAAAAAAGAAAAGCATGAAGAAGACAATATAAGAATTAAGCTAGGGAAATTAGATGAAATGGCTTCAGTTAATCCAAATGATAGTACAACAACTCATGAAATTTTAACTTAAAGAAAGAAACTGGAAATTTTCTCTAAGCACAAAGCTTGTGGTGCGCAAATACGCTCAAGAAATAAATGGATAGCGGAGGGGAGGAAAATACAAAATATTTTCTTAATCTTGAAAGATTAAAAGCTGTCCACTCTACACTAACTGAACTCAAAATTGATAACATTACCAGTACTTGACCCTTACAGTTACAGATCTTAAGCAGCACTCGTGAGTACTTTCAAAAGTTATACACTAAAGATGAGGGATTGACGACTGATTTTACTAATGTTAATAGTTTCATGCACGACTGCCAGTTTAAGAAAGTAATAGATAATGACGGCATTCTTCTCGATGAAAACCTAGATTTAAAAGAAATAGGGAGAGCCCTTTTCAAACTTAACGTAAAAAAGCGCTCCTGTAACAGATGGGCTTACACCAAGTTTTTTATGATATGTTTTGGCTGCATCTTAAACATCTTTTATACGATAGTTTTATTGAATCTATTAAAACAGGAAAGCTTACCCTATCTCAACGACGTGGAATAATAACTCTTATTCATGAAGGTGATAATATGGACAGATCAGAACTTACAAATTGGAAACCAATCACACTAACCAATACATATTTTAAAATATTTTCCAAGGTATTAGCATTGCGCCTACAATTGGTTCTTAATTACATTATTCATAAAAATCAAAATGGATTTATGAAAGATAGATCCAACCCAGACGCTGCCAGATTGATCGATGACACCTTAAGTCTTTGTCGACAGTTTAAGAAGGAAGGGTTTTAGCATCCCTTGATATACGTAAGGCCTTTGACACTGTAGATAAATCAGCAATTCTGAACATTCTCAAATTATAAAAATTCGGTGAGTATTTCACACATCTCATTGCCACACTAATAGAGTGATGGCGAGAGCTGTGTAAAAAATAGCAACTTTGTCTCATCCTTCTTTCAAACTCATAGAGGTATAAGGCAGGGATGTTGTGTCAGCCCTCTTCTTTTAATATTAGTCATGGAGGTGATGGCCATTAAGATTCGCAGTGATGCCGACATGAAATTTCTTAGCCCTATTAATACACTGAACAATAAAAATTCTCATGTGTGCAGACGATGCATCTTTGTTACTAAGCGACACTAAAAGTCTCGTAAAAAGCATTCAATTAATTGAAAACTTTGGAAACTTAACTGGCTTAAAACTAAACAAATACAAGTGTAAAGGGCTTTTTATTGGACAAAATTACGTAGACAATATCTGCAACATCAGTTGGGTAACGGGGGAAGATTGTATTACAATACTAGGTTTTTATTTCAATCAGTCTTGAGAAATCTGGAGAATCGATCTCAATTGGATACCGAAAATTAATAAATTAAACTCAATAATTGAAAGGTGTCGTCTTAGAAATTTTTTCAATATATGGGAAAATTTTAATTGCAAAATCATTACTTTTGTCGCATATAAATTTCCAACTACAGGCCTTTGTTCTCCCGGATGACATTCTCAAAGAAATAGACTTTAATGTTTTAATTCATATGGCAAAAACAAAACTCAACAAACGCGTATTTATTATACGATTCACTTTATGTATGGAAATATCACAAGGGGGTCTTGGTATGATAAGTATTAAGACACAGAAATTTTCCTGTCTTATAAAATGGCTTCCTAAAGCATCAGATAATTCCTCTGATATAGTAGCAATAGGCAATAGTGCTCTCAAGGTTCTGGGTGGCGTTAAATATTTTCTTAAAAGCACCAGAAGGGATAACATTCCTGTAAATGTGACGTCAATGCATTCTGATTTCTGGAAAAAGATTGTTACTGTGTGGATGGAATTTAGGCCTTTGCTAAATATACCAGACAGAAGAAGGAATCCTTGGCCAGCCCATCTTCAATAATAAATTCATAACCTACAAAAACAAACCCTTACACATAAAAAAATATACATACAAAATAATTTATTATTCATTAAAGATATCTGGTCTGCAACTGGCATAGCAACAATGAAAGAAATGGAAGAAAGGCTAGGTCGATATCCAGAATATATGTTCCATTTCAACGCAATATTCAACAGAATGGAAAGTAAGGCTTAGCAATATATCTCCAAGCTATTTAGTGCAGGTCAACCCACATGAGTTAAAAGATGATATAGTTGAAAACATACTAAGCTCTCACATAAAGAATCTTCGCCTAGTTCTAACGAATACAAAAAACGTTTGTCTGTGGGCCGAAAAGTTCTGGGCTGGTAAACTCAATATTGATATTAACAAATATTAGTTGTTGGCTTACACAGCCACTAAAGAATCTAGACTTAGATTGCTTCATTATATGATATTGCATAACATTCGTCCTACAAATATCATGTTATAAAGGATGAAAGTTAAAGAGACTGATAAATGTGATTTATGCTTTGAAATAGATTTCCTTGAACACTTCTTTGTTCAATGTAAGACTGTCAGATCATTTTGGAAACGCATTGAACTAAAAATCTTAAATGACTTTGACTTTGACTTAAACCTTAGACTCAATGATATACATATTTTATTTGGCATTTTGTATGACAAACTTAATGCAAACAAAAGAAAAGGCGATACGATCTATCATATTATGCTCTTGATAGCTAAATTATGCATTAGCAAATTCAAATATGGAACTGTTATTGTTAAAAACGTTGAAGGTATATTTTACTTCGAATACCAGCTGAGACAAAATACTGATGATGGTAATACGGTTTGTTAATTCCTCCCTAGTACATGCAGCATTTAATGGTAATAGGAAATTGTTTTGTTGGAATGTTTTCTTATGTTCTCTGTAGTACCGGCAGCAATAATATACTTGGTTGTTTTGGGTTTTTCAGCCTTTAGATAGACTAGAAACAAACGACCCTTTAAGTTTCGGCCTAATAGATCTCGTGGCATTTCGATGTGTACTAACTTTAATATAACCACTTACACATTTGGCTATTTTTCAATTCCTTCTTTCCCTCCTTCCCTGTCTTTATTCCTCGCTATCTCTTCTTCTCTGTCTCTCTGTCTGTCTGTCTTTCTCTCTCTCCCTCCCTCCCTATCTCTTGCTCTATCTAAGGGACTATCTCTCTCTCTCTCTCTCTCTCTCTCTCTCTCTCTCTCTCTCTCTCTCTCTCTCTCTCTCTCTCTCTCTCTCTCTCTCTCTCTCTCTCTCTCTCTCTCTCTCTGTCTCTCTCTCTCTGTCTCTCTCTGTATGTCTGTCGCTGTCTTTCTCTCTCTCTCTCTCTCTCTCTCTCTCTCTCTCTCTCTCTCTCTCTCTCTCTCTCTCTCTCTCTCTCTCTCTCTGTCTGTCTGTCGGTCTGTCTGTCTGTCTGTCTGTCTGTCTGTCTGTCTGTCTGTCTCTCTCTCTCTCTCTCTCTCTCTCTCTCTCTCTCTCTCTCTCTCTCTCTCTCTCTCTCTCTCACACACACACACACATACACACACTCTGTGTTTCTCCATCTCCATGTCTATCTTCATGTCTTACTCTGTCTCAGTATCTCTCCGTGTCAGTCCACCGTCATTGTCAGATGAAACGGTATTGCATTTTAATGCGCCATCCCTTTAATCCTCATATAGTAGGAAAATCAATTACATGTTAATAATTGAATTAGTAATGGTATAGATGTCATGATGATACAAGTACGCATATTATTGATAATGTAATTTCATATTGTAAGGACGCTATCACCCGGTCTGTCTCACAATGAAGGATTTTGGAGGTCAAGCCGTGACTCCCCTCCGTCGCGGGGTCCACTAAGAGCTGGTGGACATTCACGTGGTGGGGGGGTCTCAAGTTGGGGGAGAGACGCCGGACGTGGCTTGCTTGTTACTTTCCAAAATTGGCTCGTATAATAGGTTGTGTCTGTCTGCACATACACCTCTTTGACACTGTTGATGGTGCAAATATGAATATTAAAAGTCATTCTTAATGGTAAGGGAGTCATTGCCCGGACTGTCTCTCAATGAAGGATTCTGGAGGTTTAGCCCCGCCTCCCCTTCCGCGCGGAGGTCCACTAAGAACTGGTGGACATTCGCGTTGGGGGAATCTCAAGTTGAGGGAGAGACGCGGGATGTGGCTTGTCTATTATTTCCCGAACAAGTTTTTCAATAATTGTTGTGACCATATGTGTGGATACATAATGTGTAGTATGATGTCTGCCTGTACTTATGCCTCTTTGTCATTTATTAACTCCGTCAACTATTCTCACCATATACACGTAATTACAAACTGACCTGTACTGGCGCTTCCTGTTCTGATCCGTTATGACCTAAATGTTCTTCCCACTCAAACCTTTCCTTCCAGTCAGATAGCAATAGGCCTCGTACTAACAAAATGCCACTTTAAAAAAGACCACGTGCAAAGTTTCGGATGGTGGCGAAGGACACTCCATTAGGGAGTGGGACAGTGGGTGGCCTCCCTGAACTTCGGATGCCAATAGGTTGTGGCTCGATCTCGCTTAGTATCAACATCCACGGGAGCAGGGACATTAGGACTAATGCTAACAAATATACGAGTTGACATAACCACCAGCATGTTTTTAACACTCAACCATATTCATGGAGAAACAAGCAATCACAAAACAAAAAACACAGCGTGACACAAGATATCGAGATAATGTAGCTCGACAATCGTAGCATGAAACAAGATATCGAGATAATGTAGCTCGACAATCGTAGCATGAAACAAGATATCGAGATAATGTAGCTCGACAATCGTAGCATGAAACAAGATATCGAGATAATGTAGCTCGACAATTGTAGCATGAAACAAGATATCGAGATAATATAGCTCGATAATCGTAGCATGAAACAAGATATCGAGATAATGTAGCTCGATAATCGTAGCATGAAACAAGATATCGAGATAATGTAGCTCGACAATCGTAGCATGAAACAAGATATCGAGATAATGTAGCTCGACAATCGAGATAATGTAGCACAATCGAAACAAGATATCGAGATAATATCGAGCTCGACAATCGTAGCATGACACAAGATATCGAGATAATATAGCTCGACAATCGTAGCATGACACAAGATATCGAGATAATATAGCTCGACAATCGTAGCATGACACAAGATATCGAGATAATATAGCTCGACAATCGATAATCGTAGCATGACACAAGATATCGAGATAATATCGAGATAATGTAGCTCGACAATCGTAGCATGACACAAGATATCGAGATAATGTAGCTCGACAAGATATCGTCGTGGCATGACACAAGATATCGAGATAATATCGTAGCTCGACAATCATATCATGACACAAGATATCGTAGCATGATAATAAACTCGACAATCGTAGCATGACACAAGATATCGAGATAATATAGCTCGACAATCATAACTGAACTTTTGGAACATTTTTTAAAATGATAATGTAGCTCGACAATCATATAGTATGTTACAAACCCAAAGGATTTACGAATTGAACAGACTTACATTGCTAAGACAGGCGTAACTAACACCATGTACTAAATGCAGCACTTACATTGAACAAAGCTAACTGTACAACAAAGCTTACATTGCTTCCTGTACAACATGTTACATTACTAACTGTGCAACAGCTTACATTGCTAACTGTACAACATTACATTGCTACCTGTACAACATCTTACATTGATAAATGTACAACAGCTCATTGCTAACTGTACAACAGCTTACATTGTTAACTGTACAACATTACATTGCTAATGTACAACATCTTACATTGCTAACTGTAACAGCTTACATTGCTACCTGTACAACATCTCGTACATAATTATTGTACAACAGCTTACAAACTGTACAACAGCTTACATTATTAACTGTACAACATCTTACATAATTAACTGTACAACAGCTTACATTGAGAACTGTACAACAGCTTACATTGCTAACTGTACAACAGCTTACATTGAGAACTGTACAACAGCTTACATTGCTAACTGTATAACAGCTTACAATGATAACTGCACAACATAACATTATAACTGTACAACAGCTTACATTGTTAACTGTACAACAGCTACATTTTAACTGTACAACAGCTTACACTAACTGTACAACAGCTTACAATTTTAACTGTACAACAGCTTAATTACTAATTGTACAATACATAACTGTACAACAGCTTACATTGCCAATGGTACTAAGCTACGCCAGTTTACATTGCTAACCGTATCACAGCTACAACTGTACACAGCTTACATTGCTTCTTGCCAACCGTATCACAGCTTACATTGCTAACTGCACACAGCTTCATTGCTAACTGTATCACAGCTTACATTGCTAACTGTATCACAGCATAATAGCAGCTTACATTACTAACTGTACAACAGCTTACCTTGCTAACTGTACAACAGCTTACATTGCTAACTGTCTAAACAGCTTACATTGCTAACTGTATCACAGCTTACATTGTTAACTGTATCATTACATTGCTAACTGTATTAACATCTTACATTGCTAACTGTATCAAAGCTTACATTGTTAACATTGTTAACTATATCACAGCTTACATTGCTAACTGTATCACATACATTGCTAACTGTATCACAGCTTACATTGCTAACTGTATCACATCTTACATTGCTAACTGTATCCATTTTACTTACATTGCTAACTGTATGGTACAACAGCTTACATTGCTAACTGTATTACAGACATTGCTAACTGTACAGCACCATGCTAATGGTACAACAGCTTTCCATTGATAACTGTATCACAGCTTACATTGCTAACTGTAAACAGCTTACATTGCTACCTGTACAACAGCTTACATTGCTAACTGTACAACAGCTTACATTGATAACTGTAGAACAGCTTACATTGCTAACTGTATAACATCTTACATTGCTAACTGTACAACAGCTTACATTGGTAACTGTACAACAGCTTACATTGATAACTGTACAACAGCTTACATTGCTAACTGTAACTGTACAACAGCTTACATTGCTAACTGTACAACAGCTTACATTGCTAACTGTACAACAGCTTACATTGCTAACTGTACAACAGCTTACATTGCTAACTGTACAACAGCTTACATTGCTAACTGTACAACAGCTTACATTGCTACCTGTACAACATCTTACATTGCTAACTGTACAACAGCTTACATTGCTAACTGTACAACAGCTTACATTGCTAACTGTACAACAGCTTACATTGATAACTGTACAACAGCTTACATTGCTAACTGTACAACATCTTACATTGCTAACTGTACAACAGCTTACATTGCTATCTGTACAACATCTTACATTGATAACTGTACAACAGCTTACATTGCTAACTGTACAACAGCTTACATAATTAACTGTACAACAGCTTACATTGCTAACTGTACAACAGCTTACATTGCTAACTGTGCAACAGCTTACATTGCTAACTGTACAACAGCTACATTGTTAACTGTACATTTACATTGTACAACAGCTTACATTGCTAACTGTACAACAGCTTACAGCTAACTGATAATTACTAACTGTACAACAGCTTACATTGATAACTGTATCACTGCTTACATTGTTCACTGTATCACAGCTTACATTGCAAATTGTACCACAGCTTACATTACTAACTGTATCACAGCTTAGATTGCTAACTGTACAACAGCTTACATTGCTAACTGTACCACACCTTACATTGCTAACTGTACTGCACAGCTTACATTGCTAACTGTACACAGCTGCTAACTGTACAACAGCTTACATTGCTAACTGTGCGACAGCTTACATTGCTAACTGTATCACAGCTTACATTGCTAACTGTACAACAACTTCATTTTGCTAACTGTACACAGCTTACATTGCAACTGTATCACAGCTTACATTGTTAACTAACTAACTGTATCACAGCTTACATTGCTAACTGTACCACAGCTTACATTACTAAATATGCTTACATTGCTAACTGTATCACAGCATTCATTGCTAACTGTACCACAGCTTACATTGCTAACTGTACAACAGCTTACATTACTAACTGTATCACATCTTGTATAACTTACATTGCTAACTGTACAACAGCTTACATTGCTTAATGTACTGTATCTTAGATTACTAACTGTTCAACTACATTGTTAACTGTATCACATCTTACATTTAACTATTGATAACTGTACATCTTACATTGCAACTATATCACATCACATTGCTAACTGTATCTATATTTGCTAACTATACATAACTGTACTACAGCTTACATTGCTAACTGTACAACAGCTTACATTGCTAACTGTACCACAGCTAACATTGCTAACTGTACTAAGCTACATTGCTAACTGTACAACAGCTTACATTACATTGCTACAGCTGTACCTGTACAGCTTGATTGATTGTACTACAGTTTACACTGCTAACTGTACAACAGCAGCTAACTGTATCAACAGCTTGCTAACTGTACCACAGCTTATATTGCACTAACATGTACCACAGCTTACATTGCTAACTGTACTACAGCTTACATTGCTAACTGTACTACAGCTTAGTTATAACTTCTGCAGCATTTACATTGCTAACTGTACCACATCTTACATTGCTAACTGTTCAACAGCTTACATTGCTAACTGTACAACAGCTTACATTGATAACTGTACAACAGCTTACATTGCTAACTGTAATACAGCTTACATTGCTAACTGTACAACAGCTTACATTGCTAACTGTACAACATCTTACATTGCTAACTGTGCAACAGCTTACATTGCTAACTGTACCTGTACAACATCTTACATTGCTAACTGTACTACAGCTTACATTACTTCCTGCAATAGCTTAACAACATCTTACATTGATAACTGTACAACAGCTTATTGCTAACTGTACAACAGCTTACATAACTTACTAACCGTACATAACTGTACTAACAGATTATATTGCTAACTGTACCACAACATATTACTAACTGTACATTGATAACTGTACTACAGCTTACATTGTTCACTGTACCACATTATTGCTAACTGCTAACTGTATCACAGCTTAGATTGCTAACTGTACACAGGTTACATTGCTAACTGTACCACACCTTAGATTCCTAACTGTGCAACATCTTACATTGCTAACACTCTTATATTGCTAACTGTACTACAGCTTATCTTGCTAACTGTGCTACAGCTTACATTGCTATTGCAACAGCTTACATTGCTAACTGTGCAACAGCTTATTGCATTGACTAAATGCTAACTGTACAGCTTGCTAACTGTTCAGCTTATTGCTAACTGTACTACAGCTTACATTGCTAACTGTGCTACAGCTTATATTGCTAACTGTACCACACATTACATTGCTGACTGTACAACTTATAACAGCTTATATTGCTAAATGTACCACAGCTTACATTGTTAAATGTACCACAGCTTACATTGCTAAATGTACTACAGCTGCTAAATACAGCTTACATTGCTAACTGTACTACAGCTTATATTGCTAACTGTACAGCTTACATTGCTAACTGTACAACATCTTACATTACTAACTGTACTACAGCTTGTATAACTAAATGTACCACATCTAATCTTACTGACTGTGGCACAGCATTTACTACAAATGTACCTCTCAGATTGATAACTGTACTACAGCTTATATTGCTAACTGTACTAAGCTTGCATTGCTAACTATAATACAGCTTATATTTGATAACTGTACTACATCTTATATTGCTAACTGTTCAACAGCCTACATTGATAACTGTACTACAGCTTATATTGCTAACTGTACTCAAGCTTACATTGATATACTTGGAGCTTATATTGCTAACTGTTCAACAGCTTACATTGATAACTCTTATATTGCTAACTGTACTACAGCTTATATTGCTAACTGTACTACAGCTTACATTGATACTGTACTACAGCTTATATTGCTAACAAGCTGATACTACAAGCTTACATTGTTAACTGTACTACAGCTTAATTGCTATTGCTTAACTAAGTGTACTACAGCTTACATTGCTAACTGTACTACACCTAACTACTACAGGTTATATTGCTAACTGTAACTGTACTACCTTACATTGCTAACTGTACACAGCTATTGTTAACTGTTAAGCTTACATTGCTAACTGTACTACAGCTTATATTGCTAACTGTACTACACCTTACTACATTACTAACTGTACTACTATATTGCTAACTGTACACAGCTCATATTGCTAACTGTACTACATGTTATATTGCTAACTCTACTACAGCTTATATTGTCAACTGTACTACAGATTATATTGCTAACTGTACTACAGGTTATATTGCTAACTCTACTACAGCTCATATTGTCAACTCATACTACAGATTATATTGCTAACTGTACTACAACTCATATTGCTAACTGTACTACAGCTTATATTGCTAACTGTACTACAACTCATATTGTCAACTGTACTACAGCCTACATTGCTAACTGTACTAAAGCTTATATTGTCAACTGTACTACAGACTTACATTGCTAACTGTACTACAGCTTATATTGCTAACTGTACTACAGCTTATATTGCTAACAGATTACATTGTACCACAGCTTATATTGCTAACTGTACCACAGCTTACATTGCTAACTGTACAACAGCTTACATTGCTAACTGTACCAAAGCTTACATTGCTAACTGTACTACAGCTTACATTGCTAACTGTACGACAGCTTACATTGCTAACTGTACCACAGCTTATATTGCTAAATGTACCACAGCTTATATTGCTAACTGTACCACAGCTTATATTGCTAACTAATTACACTGCTAACTCACAGCTTACATTGCTAACTGTAGTACAGCTTATATTGCTAATTGTAGCACAGCTTATATTGCTAACTGTACCACAGGTTATATTGCTAACTATCACACTTATATTGCTATCTGTACTACAGCTTATAGTGATAACTGTACAAAAGTTACATTGATAACTTAATACAGCCTATATTGCTAACTGTACTACAGCTTATATTGCTAAATGCATCACCGCTTACATTGCTAACTGTACTACAGCTTATATTGTTAACTGTACTGCAGCTTACATTGCTAACTGTACCACAGCTTACATTGCTAACTGTACTACAGCTTACATTGCTAACTGTACTACAGCTTACATTGTTACCTGTACCACAGCTTACATTGGTAACTGTACTACAGTTTACATTGCTAACTGTACTACAGCTTACATTGCTAACTGTACTACAGCTTACATTGCTAACTGTACCACAACTTACATTGGTAACTGTACTACAGCTTACATTGGTAACTGTACTACAGCTAACATTGCTAACTGTACTACAGCTTATATTGCTAACTGTACAACAGCGTACACAGCGAGTTAAGGGTTAAGGTAAGGTTACATTGTTGACGTCACAACAGGTTACATTGTCAACTTACACTGAGTCTTTAGATGCTCCAATTGCCGATGAATATCTGGGCAGGTGTAGGTTGTATTGGGGACGTCTTTTCCCCACCAAGAAATGACAGACAAAAACAACAACAAATAAAAGTTTATATTGCAATAATTACAATTAATACGGTAAGAAGGATCTGAAAATAAATTGAAATCATTCGAAACTAATGGCTAAGATAAAAATGTATTCACGACCGTTACCACGCAAAAAGCTGAAGTTTATCTTAAGGTCCATTACCAAAATAACTTGCTCTGATCTGTCGTGGCGATATCGGCCCACGGATATCATTGCGACTTAAATTGGACTCGATCGCATGGGCTATTCACAGGCCCGCTTTTATCCTATTGCCGCGTGGAAGCGTGCTGCAAGTCCCTTGCCACATACACAATGACGTATGCACTAGTAGATGACGTTTGTAGCGACACATTCATGTACCTATGAAAATAATAAAGCGATAATCGTAAGGATAAAAGCGTGCGCGTGAACATATCATCGATTGAGTCAAATTTGAATTGCAGCTAGGGATGTCATCACCACGATAGATCGTTGCTTGTCATCACCACGATAGATGGCTGCTTCTCATCACCACGATAGATGGCTGCTTGTCATCACCACGATAGATCGCTGCTTGTCATCACCACGATAGATCGCTGCTTGTCATCACCATGATAGATCGTTGCTTGTAAATGGACTTTTAGTCGAAAGTGAAACATAATATAAAACTACACCGCCTTTTGACAGGACACTATGTTTTCGTAGGTACTTCTCCCCATCTTACTATAAAACTACACCGCCTTTTGACAGGACACTATGTTTTCGTAGATACTTCTCCCCATCTTGCTATAAAACTACACCGCCTTGTGACAGGACACTATGTTTTCATCAGATACTTCTCCCCATCTTGCTATAAAACTACACCGCCTTTTGTCATCACACTATGTTTCACCACGTAGATACTTCTCCCATCTTACTATAAAACTACACCGCCTTTTGACAGGACACTATGTTTTCGTAGATACTTTTCCCGCATGAAACATAATATAAAACTACACCGCCTTTTGACAGGACACTATGTTTTCGTAGATACTTCTCCCATCTTACTATAAAACTACACCGCCTTTTGACACACTATGTTTTCCTTGTTTTGACAGGACACTATGTTTTCGTAGATACTTCTCCCCATCTTGCTATAAAACTACACCGCCTTGTGACAGGACACTATGTTTTCGTAGGTACTTCTCCCCATCTTACTATAAAACTACACCGCCTTGTGAACAGGACACTATGTTTTCGTAGGTACTTCTCCCCATCTTACTATAAAACTACACCGCCTTTTGACAGGACACTATGTTTTCGTAGGTAGTTCTCCCCACTTGATGTTGTTACTCATTTTCACCTGACCATGTCGAATGGGAAAATGCCGTGTTAAGTCTTCTTCACAAGTAACACAAAGTCAAAACTTGCATTGCCAGGACTCGAACCCAGGACCTAATGAGCCCAGATCCGGTAACCTAGCCACTACGCTATCAACGCCAATGTAAATGACTGAAAACTCATCTTGACCGAAATCAATTTTACGAAATGAAATCAACGTCTCATAGCTTACACTGTATGAAAACAATCTAACGATATGGAGTAACCCCCCCAAAAAAAAAACAAAACAACAAAAAACAAAAAAAACCCCAAAAAAACAAACAAAAAACAAAAACCCCAAAAAAACAAAAAATAAGAGGACTGAACAAATTTGAGATTGTAGTATTAATATCTCACCCTTTTGTAATCTTCAGATCACAACATTATGAAGGCCGTCAAAAGCTCGTAATACTCTACATAATTAAGAAAATGAATAGACTTCTGGTTTCTGTTTGCTAACGACAATGATTTTTTTGCATGATAATTGTGCAAGGTCATTGGAAACGCATCAGCAAATACAAAACGTTCATTATTTCCCCTTTATCACACCAACTACAAAGAATAGACTTCAGATTACCAACAAAAAAAGAAAAAAAGACGATATACCCCCTCCCCAACATCAAATTTAAAAAAAACACAAACCCCACAACAACAACAAAACAAACGAAAGCAAAACCAAACAAAACCCTAAACATTGAAAAACAAAACACTCAACAGAAAAGCAAATTAATAAAGATCACTTGGCCCATTTTGTGAAAGCGCACCACGGGTTTCAGAAGGAAGAGAGAGAGAGAGAGAGGCAGGAGATCAAGAAGCTACCCCATCCACAGGCTGTGTGCCGTGACCAATGGCCCTACAGACGGGGAGGAGTGGTGTAAAGTCCTGTAATGCTGGTGTGGGTGTGTTTGGTAAAGCAAGTTGATGTGATTGGTGTATTACTAAGAAAATTACAATTCTCGGTGTGTAGTGCAACATTTTATAGGTGGTTCCAGACACCAACAAAAAAAAAACCCCAAGCAGAACACGCCCCTGCTTAGATTCTAGGCCTAGATAATTAATTAGCTAGAATGGATGTGTAGAATGTAATCTAGATCTACGTTTTAGATTTAAATTGACATGCAGTTTGAAACCGACATATATCTTAATCTTAAATATAGATTTCCCCAGATCTAGAGCTATAATCTAGATGTAGCTCTAGATCTTCAGTTAACAAGAATATATAGATCTAGATCTAGATTTGATCTAGAAATCTAGATCTAAATCTAAAGCTAGATCTAGCTCTAGATTACATTCAATATTCTAGATCTAGATCTAGATCTAGATCTAGATTAGAGTGAGATCTAGATATAGATATAGATATAAATACAAGCTTGATCTAGATCTACATGCATCCTGTGTATCAATATTATCTAGTTATAGAGATCTAGAATCGTTCTAGATCTAGATCTAGATCTAGATTTCTAGATTTAGATCCTAGATATAAACAGATAGATCTAGATCTATATCTAGATTAGATCTATAGTAATCTCTAAAATTCTAAGATGAAATCAATCAAGCAGTTGGCTCTAGCTTTAGATCTAGCTCTAAACTTGTTGATATTTAGATCTAGAAGATAATCTAGATTCTAGATCTAGACTAGATCTATATCTAGCTCTCTAAATCTAGATATATTAGACTCTAGAGCTTGATCGAGAGATCTTCAATCAAAATATTAAATCCAGCTAGATCAAGATCTATATCTATATAGAAATTTAGAGTATGTAAATTGTAAAGTCCATTAGTATCTAGATCTAGATCTAGACCCATAAATCTAGAGCTAGAGGTCAAATTCTCAATATTATGCAAGCGGATTGTCATGCATGAAAAACGAGTGTGTCAGAAATTTCATACCGTACCAGCACCAAAAATAGGTGTGCTACATTGAGCAAATATCAACGTGTGAGCAAAGAGGCATGTTGTGAATTTATGCATAAAATCACGCAAATGTCGCAGCTTTGGATCTAAATCTAAGTCTTCTGACATCTGATTGTTAGAACTCTTTCCTCTAGGCCTATTCAAACTATTATG
The DNA here is from genome assembly GCA_037039925.1 of Doris montereyensis. Taxonomy (NCBI): domain Eukaryota; kingdom Metazoa; phylum Mollusca; class Gastropoda; order Nudibranchia; family Dorididae; genus Doris; species Doris montereyensis. The sequence continues at coordinate 128,897 of JAXRKP010000230.1, read as the reverse complement.
ATCACACACCTAGATCTAGATCTAGAATCTAAATCTAGAGCTAGATCTAGCTCTGGCTCTAGATCTATAATCTAAATATTGAGGCGATATGCCTGGATCAGAAATACGTGTAGTGCGCAAGCCTGCTTTGCCATCGTCTGCTAGGCTCTTAAGGCGATGTTTTCGTCGTGACACTGACATACAAAAATGGGCATTCAATTCATTCAAGGAAACCAAATAAACAGTAAGTAAACGTTATTCACTATCAAAGAATTTATTGATGGGCCTCAATAAGCACACATCATTATACAATCTGTAACAGCTTTCAACAAACGTCTACAGTTTTTTGTTTTTACATTTTATTAATTAAATGCACAATTAAAGAAGGCCTCCAACAATACTGACCACTGAAACGTCTTAGATCAGATCTTTCTAGTCTAGATTCAAATTTAAATTTAGGGCTACATCTAAATCAAGATTATGAGCAGATCTATATTTACCTAAATCCAGAACTATATATTGGAGATAACTTCAGATCTGTGTATTTATATTATATCTATCTATTTATACATTTATCTTTCAATCTGTCTATCTAGTATTTTTTTACCTGCCAAGGAAAACAGAAAAAGTTATAAAACGCTATTTTCTGTTGGAGCAACAGAATTACAAGCAAACCAACGTCACTCAAGTGGTCTCACGTTTGTATTGTTTGAAAATATAAGTATTCTGGAGGCTGTAATAGCAAAACCATCGCTCAATTCAGTGCCGTTTGGGATTATTGGGAAGTATGAGTTTGGTAAGTTGTGTGATCATCCTTTTGCGACAATCTCCACTTACTTGAGTGTACAGATTCCACAAGGTAAGTATAGTATAGTATAGTATAGTCAATCCAGCGTCTTAGGGTTTTAATGCCTTTGCTGATCTTGGGTGTTCAGCATCGTTGGCTCCATGATCACTTCCAGTTTGACAGGAGGGTCAACTAAACTGAACATGTAATCTGACAAAAGGCTGTCTAAGCGATTCTTTGAGGGCGTTGAGGTTTGGAGCTTTAGCGACTGAAACTGGGAGGTTGTTCCAACGGTCAATCACACGCTGACTGAAGAAATGCTGTCTGGGTGATGTGTTGCATGTTGGTTTATTTAACTTATATTTATGGCCTCTGGTATAGTTGTCAGCAAACACAAATAGTTCCTTCTGGACATTGTAGAGATCATGTATAAAATTTGTATGTTTCTATCATATCACCTCTAATACGCCTGTATGTCATACTGGGAATTCTAATTAACTTAAGTCTTTCTTCGTATCCTTTATCTTTCAGGCCAGGAATGATCTTAGTTGCTATACGAAGCACACCTTCTATAATTTTTTTGTCCTTTCCATACTTAGGTGCCCATACTGAGTTGCTAAATTCCAGGTGAGGCCGAACAAGAGCAATGAAAAGCATCCTCATGGATTCCAAAACTAAAAAATGTAAAAACCTTCTAATGAGTCCAAGGATTCGATTTGCCTTGTTAACTTGTCTTCTCAATGTGCTTTGAAAACTGAAGCTGAGTGTCAACATTGATCCCCATGTCTTTTTCGAGGTTAGACTTACTGAGAGTTGTCCTGTCATTGCAGTGGTGATTTCTCATTTCATAATCAAACTGAGAGTTTTTCTTTCCCAAGTGTAATACAGTATATTTCTCAGCATTAAACCTGAGTTGCCACTGATCCGCCCAGTCAACTAGTTTGTTCATATCGCTCTGTAGGTTGTTCTTGTCGCTTAGTTTATTCAATGTGCTATATATCTTGGTGTCGTCAGCGTACATAGAACAATTGGATGAGCTTGATAGGACACTAGGTAGATCATTAATGAAAAACATAAAGAGGATTGGTCCAAGGACGCTACCTTGTAGCACCCCACTGACTACTTCTGTCCAGTCAGATACTTCGCCTTGTACGCTAACTCTCTGTTTTCGGCCTATCAGGAAGTGTCTAACCCATCTTAGAGTATTCCCTTGAATACCATATGTTTCCAGTTTCTTTATGAGTCTTTGATGAGGACAGAATCGAATGCCTTAGCAAAGTCTAAGTAGATTGCATCGATGGATGATCCATTGTCTAGCATTTCTGTCCAGTCACTTAGTGTCGCTAAAAGGTTGGTAGAGCATGATCTACTGGAGACAAAGCCATGTTGGTAATATGATAGCAGGTCATTGACTGTTAGATGTTCTGTGATGCCGTCTCTGACAATACTTTCCATGACTGTGCATACAGCAGAGGTGATACTAACAGGGCGGTAGTTTCAGGTTTGGTCTTGTCACCTTTCTTGAATAGCGGTGTCACTTGAGCTTCTTTCCAATCAGGTGGAAGTATGCCAGAATCATATGATTTTTGATACAGCATAGTTAATGGTTCAGAGAGGTCATCTGCTAATGAGTGCAATAGCTGTGGGTGAAATATATCAGAACCAGGTGATTTGTTATGGTTGAGATTGTCTAGTTTCTTCTTTACATTGTCTATAGTAAATTCAATATCCACTAATGCACTCCCAACGGGTTTATTTTCACATCAATCGTAAAACACTGCTGAAAAATCTGTTAAAGAGTTGCTTTTTCAACATTTGTCGAAACCTTGGAGTTTCCATCAGTTAAATCAGCTATTCCATATTACGTTTTTGTCTTTGCACTGCAATATGCGAAATCTTTTTAGGATTTCTCTTAGCCATCATTGCGATAGATTCCTCATAATCCTTAACTGCTGCTGCCCTACACGAACTCTTTGCTTGATTCCCCGCCCTTGTGTAGCGTAAATAATCAGTGCCTTCTCTTGTTTCTAAATATTTCTTATATGCCAGTTTCTTTTCTTTAAGCTTTGTTTTAACTTTAGGATTCATCCACTTTGGTTTACTACGACCCTGACTATTTCTGACCTTTGGAACGCATACATCGACTGCTGCCATAACCTCATTTTTGAAAACACACCAAGCCTCTAGTATATGAAGATCTTTTATCCTATCAACTAAATTTGCAGCTGTAACTAATTCACCAAGTTTAGAGTAGTTGCCTTTATCAAAACAGTAACGAGGCTCTCTTGGAGTGGCTCTCCTTGTGTAACATTTAAAGTCAAAACATAAAATGTGGTGGTGACTTTTCCCTAGAGGTGCTTCATGCCTGATAGAGTCCACCATTGATTGTTCACTTGTAAAATCTAAATTCAAGATGTTTGGGGTTTGAGCTGATCGAAAGTGTGTTGGCTTTTTGACATGCTGTGTCAAAAAGGAATCTCTGATTGCTTCCATAAACTTTGAAGCAGGGTGGTCTGGGAAATTGAAATCTCCTGTGATAAAAGCGTGTGATCTGCCCTCTGTCATTTTTACTATGAGTTCGTTAATCTTTGTACCATTGTCATGGGTGCTATTTGGAGAGTGGAAGAGCGCTATTTGGAGAGTGGTAGACAGAGCCTACTAACAACTTGTCATTGCCTTTCAGTGATATTTCACACCAGACTGACTTACTTGATGATGACATACCTCCATTTAGTTCCACTGATTGCGCATTAAACTTAGAATGTATCCATAGAGCTACACCCCGACAACAGCTTTTGTCACCAATATTGTGGAAGCAGTCAAAACCATCTATTTGAAATTCCACTGCTTCAATCCTACCTCTTTGTTGTTGATTCTTAGGTAAAACTTCAGTTACACTAATTACATCCACCTTTTCTGCATCAATCATTGTTAAAATGATAAAAGCTCATTTTTTTTTATTAGGTAAAGAGTCTGCATTTATGTAAAAGCAATTTAAGATGTTAGTATGATCAGGATAAAAAACAGGCTGTGCAATGTCATTTTTTAAAACTCTTATATCTGCTCCGCCTCCTTTCTGTCAAGCCTTTGCCCTGCCATTTGGCGGAGTTGACCACTCTGCCCTTCCAAACTGTCCACTTTTCATTCCCCCATTCAGAAGTGCTTCTTGTCTCTTTTTGTCCCGTATTTCTATCAATTTCCTCATTTCTGCTCGCTCCAAAGGGGTAGAATCCTTTTTTACAAATATATTCTTGTGTGTGTCTGATTGACGGAGTTTTCTCGTGTTTTTAATACACCTGAGGCCTGGGCTTCATTTGCAACTGAAATTAAAAGTGGGTTTTTATTTTCGTTATTCTTTGAATGAAGACGCTTGCAAGTAAATATTTCTATATTTGTATCTAGAATATCCCTACACAATGAGGCCACAGTCTTTTTATCTTCAGCTACTCTATCTTCCAACTCTTGCTCATTGCTATTTGGGACACCAAAGAACACAAGGTTTAATTTTCTTCTTTCTCTTTCAGCAATTTCCTTTGCACTGTCTGCTGTTATTTGACTGGTTAAATCTTTTGTATTTTTCACTGCCTCGGCAAAATCTAACTGTTCAGATACAAATTTAGGGGAGCTACACTGGCCTTTTTCAATGTATCGAGTTCTTCCCTCAAGCTTAGCAGTTCAGCTTTACATTCTTCAATGACATTCTTTTTAAAATTGTTGAGGATAGCATTGCATTTCTGCTCGATGAGGTCGTCATTTTTTACTGCAGTCAAGGCTAGACCTTCGCAGTCATCACAAAACCAGTGAAGCTTAACTGCTTTGATAAGATACTCATACTGATCACTTGTCACATCTGTGCATGTTCTACAAACAAATTTATCACATCTTTCACAAGCCATCATTGGATAGTTAGGGTCAGAGAAATCTTGACAACAGACTTTGCATGTGTCAATTTGAATTTTGCTTTGGCTCCATCTTGTGCATTGATCTTTGGTGTACCAGAGACCTTTTCATTAACCTTTTTAGATCTATTTCGAGAAATTTTCACAACACAGCCCCAAAGAAGCTACTAAGAAAGTTACTTGATAAACTGAACACAATTCCAAAACACACAGACTATTTAATCCACATGAAATAGCACAAATTGTCACTCTGTCTGCACAACCATGTTTACACGGCGGCCATTTTCTCTCTAGATATCAACTAGGTATCTAGTGATACTTTATTTATTGAATTTCAGTATTCTTGTTATTTTTCCTGTTATTTATAAAGCATAAGTTACGTTTATTGTAAAATTTCAGGGGGAAATCGTTTTCGGTTCGATTTTTTACATTTGAAAAATGATGTTTTAAATCTACAAGGGTGTCGCCAAAAATGAATTTATAAGTTTTATGTATTTAAGATTTTAAAAGTTTTTTTTGGGCCAAACATGGTCTAAATTTGTTTTAAATAATGTTTTCTTTGGGTTTTGTAAAAGTATTCATCAAAAAAAGATTGTTTTCGCATTCTGTGGTTGAATTCAATGTGTTCGGGTAGTACGAAGTCGTAAAAATCCAGCCGTGTGCAACATGTTTTAAATGTGTACTAAACGAATATCGGTAGTCCTTGACAAATGAAATCCCCTTGTGTCTGTTCATTTTTAAATGCTTAAGAAGAACACCAGGCCTGTTTATCTGAATCATGCTTAATGAGATGATTTTGGTAAAACTTGACATAGATCTATATCTAGTGTGTAGTGTGTAACATGCCACGAGCTTACGAAATTATTATTGCTTACAAACGGTTTAGAATATTTAGAGTGATGCATCACAATTTTAATCTTACCTCTACAGCCAGATCTAAATTTTTGTATCTGCTAGAATAGCTCTAGACTAGGAACCTAGATTTAGCTATAGCGTCTAGATAGAGTTCGAATCTAGATCTAGGTCTTAAATATAGATTTCATCTAAGGTCTAGATAGAGCTCGAATCTAAATCTCAGACTAACATCTAGATTTAGTCTAGCGTCTAGATAGAGCTCAAATCTAGATCTAGGGTTAGATCTAGACTCTAGATCTAATTTGTTAAAATCGTGAAATGGGACTAGAATCTAGATCTCATTTCTAGCTAGATTCTAGATCTGCCGAGATCTGAATTTATCTGGATCTAGATCTCTCTCTCTCTCTCTCTCTCTCTCTCTCTGTCTCTGTCTCTGTCTCTCTCTGTCTCTGTCTCTGTCTCTCTCTCTCTCTCTCTCTCTCTCTCTCTCTCTCTCTCTCTCTCTCTCTCCCTCTCTCTCTCTCTCTCTCTCTCTCTCTCTCTCTCTCTCTCTCTCTCTCTCTCTCTCTCTCTCTCTCTCTCTGTCTCTCTCTCTCTCTCTCTCTCTCTCTCTCTCTCTCTCTCTCTCTCTCTCTCTCTCTCTCTCTCTCTCTCTCTCTCTCTCTCTCTCTCTCTCTCTCCCTCTCTCTCTCTCTCTCTCTCTCTCTCTCTCTCTCTCTCTCTCTCTCTCTCTCTCTCTCTCTCTCTCTCTCTCTCTCTCTCTCTCTCTCTCTCTCTCTTTCCATCGTGTGCGTTGCAACAATCGTAAACCTGTATTGTAGGTCTAATGGACATATTTAAATCTGTCTGGGTAATGTGTTAAGTCCAAATATTTAGCCTCTGTATTCCCTGAAATTTAGCAAATTCGAAACAAATGAGGCAATCCCAGTGAGGCAATCCCAGTGAGGCAATCCCATGTGAAAAAAACTAAACGCACAAAAAAGGACAAAATCACGGAAATGAAATCTCCATGCATTGAGTTATGGAGTGCAACAAAATTAGAGTAAAAACATTCGGTTTGAAAAGAACTCACATTAACCAAACACAACTCTTGTTAAACGTTAGTGATGAGTCGTGGAGAGGATGTCAGCCTACAAAGAAATAATATGCGATTAGTTTGTTGCATAGTATAATAAATGTAGATCTAATCTAAATCGCTAACGTTGATCTTTGTAAATGGATGGAAATAATAGTCTCAAAGGAAAGCTGGAAAGATTGTTATAGTTACATGTAGTAGGCCTATAGTCATGACTGTAGGTGGGCTTTCTGCTCTACCTTAAGGCCATACGTTTTTTTTAAATTACTGGTTTTTATTTTGTTATATTCAGATTTTGTATGCTTTTTTTTTTCGTAACGTATCAAAAACTTTTTTTTTTTTTTTCATTTTGTGTTTCAACAAAACACAGAAAGGAAACAAATTTTGAAACGCACAATATTTCATTCTTACTATTACTACATCATGTATCAATTGATGGCACACACCAGATGCTACTGAGAAAAAGAAAAAAGTATGATCAGGATAAAAAACAGGCTGTGCAATGTCATTTTTTAAAACTCTTATATCTGCTCCGCCTCCTTTCTGTCGAGCTGCTTGCCCTGCCATTTGGCGGAGTTGACCACTCTGCCCTTCCAAACTGTCCACTTTTCATTTCCCCCATTCAGAAGTGCTTCTTGTCTCTTTTTGTCCCGTATTTCTATCAATTTCCTCATTTCTGTTCGCTCCAAAGGGGTAGAATCCTTTTTTACAAATATATTCTTGTGTGTCTGATTGACGGAGTTTTCTCGCGTTTTTAATACACCTGAGGCCTGGGCTTCATTTGCAACTGAAATTAAAAGTGGGTTTTTTATTTTCGTTATTCTTTGAACGAAGACGCTTGCAAGTAAATATTTATATATCTGTATCTAGAATATCCCTACACAATGAGGCCACAGTCTTTTTATCTTCAGCTACTCTATCTTCCAACTCTTGCTCATTGTTATTTGGGACACCAAGGAACACAAGCTTTAATTTTCTTCTTTCTCTTTCAGCAATTTCCTTTTCACTGTCTGCTGTTATTTGACTGGTTAAATCTTTTGTGTTTTTCACTGCCTCGGCAAAATCTAACTGTTCAGATACAAATTTAGGGGAGCTACACTGGCCTTTTTTCAATGTATCAGTTCTTCCCTCAAGCTTAGCAGTTCAGCTTTAAATTCTTCAATGACATTCTTTTTAAAATTGTTGAGGATAGCATTGCATTTCTGCTCGATGAGGTTGTCATTTTTTACTGCAGTCAAGGCTAGACCTTCGCAGTCATCACAAAACCAGTGAAGCTTAACTGCTTTGATAAGATCTCATTGATCACTTGTAACATCTGTGCATGTTCTACAAACAAATTTATCACATCTTTCACAAGTCATTGGATAGTTAGGGTCAGAGAAATCTTGACAACAGACTTTGCATGTGTCAATTTGAATTTTGCTTTGGCTCCATCTTGTGCATTGATCTTTGGTGTACCAGAGACCTTTTCATTAACCTTTTTAGATCTATTTCGAGAAATTTTCATTACTAAGAAAGTTACTTGATAAACTGAACACAATTCCAAAACACACAGACTATTTAATCCACATGAAATAGCACAAATTGTTACTCTGTCTGCACAACCATGTTTACACGGCGGCCATTTTCTCTCAGATATCAACTAGGTATCTAGATACTTTATTTATTGAATTTCAGTATTCTTGTTATTTTTCCTGTTATTAGTGTTATTTATAAAGCATAAGTTACGTTTATTGTAAAATTTCAAAATCGTTTTCGGTGTAACATTTTGAAAATGATGTTTTAAATCTGTATGTATTTAAAGTTTTAGAATGGTCTAAATTTGTTTAAAATAATGTTTTCTTTGGGTTTTGTAAAGTATTCATCAAAAAAAGATTGTTTTTGCATTCTGTGATTGAATTTACAAGTCGAAACCACAGTCAACATGTTTTATTATCAAGTGTCTGTTCATTTTTAAATTTAAGGAAAAACACATGCTTAATATTTTTTTGCCATCACATGTCTGCTTAAATTTTAGGTGTTTTTTCAAAAATCTAATGTTCAGATACAAATTTTACACTGTTTTTTCAATGTAATTTTTAGCAGTTTGAGCTTTTAATTCTTCAATGATTCTTTTTAAAATTGTTTATCCTTGCATTTCTGCTTTGAGGTTGTCATTTTTTACTGTGTCAAGGCTAGACCTTCGCAGTCATCACAAACCAGTGAAGTGTCTCTGTCTCTGTCTCTGATAAGATCCTCATTGGATCACTTGTAACATCTGTGTGTTCTACAAACAAATGTATTTAAAGGATAGTTCTTGACT
>JAXRKP010000230.1:87500-115000 GCA_037039925.1 Doris montereyensis | reverse complement strand
ATTCGATTCTTATGCTATTTTATCCACAAAATTGTGCTCTGAGGCCTGTAAGAAAATATTTCTCTCCTTACGTATATTCTTTGTTTTAACGCATGGGCTGATGTCATTATTTGCTCGCTGACGCCCTTATGAAGATCGTCGTGCCTAGAAACCCACATAGACCAAGTCTGAATCTACGAACCCTAAGCCAAAATTTGATACCAGAAATTTAATACCAGAAATTTAATTCCAAAAGGTGCCGAATTGGCGTTTTCATGTAAATGTAGCTTGAGCCTGTCTGTTTTCCGCCATATATCTGTCTATACATCTATATTCTACACATCTATTTATCTATCCATCTATATTCTACACATCTATTTATCTATCCATCTATATTCTATCCATCTATTTATCTATCAATCTTTCTATCTATCCATCTATCCATCTATCTATCTATCTATCTATCTATCTCTATCTATCTATCTATCTATCTATCTATCTATCTATCTATCTATCTATCTATCTATCTATCTGTCTATCTATCTATCTATCTATCTATCTATCTATCTATCTATCTATCTATCTATCTATCTATCTATCTATCTATCTATCTATCTATCTATCTATCTATCTATCTATCTATCTATCTATCTATCTATCGATCTATTTATCTACCAATCTATCTGTCTGTTTATCGATTTGTCTATGATATACGTGTATTGATCAATATCAATCAATATATCACTTTTATATCTAAACATGTTTACTATACATGTCTTCGTTATATGCGGACTTAGCTAAGGCACATGGCTATTTCAGCTGAGTGACAAGACGCTAAGCCGAACACCAGTGACGTAGCTAAGGCACATGGCTATTTCAGCTGAGTGACAAGACGCTAAGCCGAACACCAGTGACGTAGCTAAGGCACATGGCTATTTCAGCTGAGTGACAAGACGCTAGGCCGAACACCACTGACGTAGCTAAGGCACATGGCTATTTCAGCTGGTGACAAGACGCTAATCGAACACCAGTGACGTTTGGCTATTTCAGCTATGACAAGACGCTATGACGTAGCTATTATTTCGATGACAAGACGCTAGGCCGAACACCAGTGGCGTAGCTAAGGCACATGGCTATTTCAGCTGGTGACAAGACGCTAATCCGAACACCAGTGACGTAGCTAAGGCATTATTTCAGCTGAGTGACAAGACAAAGCCAACACCAGTGACGTTTATTTCAGCTGAGTGACAAGACGCTGCCGAACACCAGTGACGTTCACATGTTTTCAGCTGAGTGACAAGACGCTAGGCCGAACACCACTGACTTAGCTAAGGCACATGGCTATTTCAGCTGAGTGACAAGACGCTAGGCCGAACACCACTGACGTAGCTACATGGCTATTTCAGCTGAGTGACAAGACGCTAGGCCGAACACCACTGACGTAGCTAAGGCACATGGCTATTTCAGCTGAGTGACAAGGCGCTAGGCCGAACACCACTGACGTAGCTAAGGCACATGGCTATTTCAGCTGAGTGACAAGACGCTAAGCCGAACACCACTGACGTAGCTAAGGCACATGACTATTTCAGCTGAGTGAGACTCTAAGCCGAGACCACTGACGTAGCTAAGGCCATGGCTATGTCACTGATGACAAGACGCTAGGCCGACACCACTGACGTAGAAGAAGCACCTTTAGCACACATTCGTGTCCACACATCCTAGAACCGTATCACACCCATCTCCTGGTGATAAATGAAATGAGCATCGAATTTCTTCTTCTTCTTATGTAGGCACGCAGATCGAATAAAAAAGACACGGGGACGAACGTTTATAGAGGAAAGACGAAGAATGCGAATAAAAAAGACACGAACGAACGTTTATAGAGGAAAGACGAAGAATGCGAATAAAAAAGACACGGAAAGTTTATAGAGGAAAAGACGAAGAATGCGAATAAAAAAGACACGGACGAACGTTTATAGAGGAAAGACGAAGAATGCGAATAAAAAAGACACGGAGACGAACGTTTATAGAGGAAAGACTAAGAATGCGAATAAAAAAGACACGGAGACGAACGTTTATAGAGGAAAGACGAAGAATGCAAATAAAAAAGCCTCGGGGACGAACGTTTATAGACGAAAGACGAAGAATGCGAATATAAAAGACACGGAGACGAACGTTTATAGAGGAAAGACGAAGAATGCGAATAAAAAACACGGAGACGAACGTTTATAGAGGAAAGACGAAGAATGCGAATAAAAAAGACACGGGGACGAACGTTTATAGAGGAAAGACGAAGAATGCGAATAAAAAAGACATGGAGACGAACGTTTATAGAGGAAAGACGAAGAATGCGAATAAAAAAGACACGGAGACGAACGTTTATAGACGAAAAAGACGAAGAATGCGAATAAAAAAGACACGGGGACGAACGTTTATAGAGGAAAGACGAAGAATGCGAATAAAAAAGACATGGAGACGAACGTTTATAGAGGAAAGACGAAGAATGCGAATAAAAAAGACACGGAGACGAACGTTTATAGAGGAAAGACGAAGAATGCGAATAAAAAAGACACGGGGACGAACGTTTAAGAGAAAGACGAAGAATGCGAAAAAAAAGACACGACGAACGTTTATAGAGGAAAGACGAAGAATGCGAATAAAAAAGACACGGGGACGAACGTTTATAGAGGAAGAAGAATGCGAATAAAAAAGACATGGAGAACTTTTATAGAAAGACGAAGAATGCGAATAAAAGACACGGAGACGAACGTTTATAGAGGAAAGACGAAAGAATGCGAATAAAAAAGACATGGAGACGAACGTTTATAGGAAAAGACGAAGAATTGCGAAGAATGCGAATAAAAAAGACATGGAGACGTATTTTTAATATGAAAGAGAAAGGAGAAGAGAGAAACGAAGACGAGCCTTTAAAAGAAGAAAGAGAAATAGGAGAAAGACAAAACGACAAGTCTTTAGAGACGCTTTGATTGGATTTGCTGTTGATTTTACCTCCACAGCTAAGGTCATCTCATACTTTTTGTTTAAAATTGTGCCTGGACTGCCCTGTAAACAGCCTGTAAGTGTAAAGCTAGGCGCGCATAGGGCAGCTTTAGTTGCGCAACTGTTTAGTCGTCCGGCAAGTTGTGGCAAACACAAAACTTTTCAGTCGCCAGAAAAAACTGGAGTTGACTGTGCGTTCGGTGCTTCTTTATTTCATTGTTTACACTTGGGCGATTAAACAGCTGCGCAACTAAAGTCACCATGTGCACGCCTTGCCTAAACGTGGACAGAACATTGTTTTCTGAAAACGGGACCTTTTTATTGTCCGTCTCCAATGGGGCTAGGTGTCAATCCACCTACCTGGACCAGGGGAGGGCTGGGTGGGTTTTACTATATATAAAAAAAGATGCTAAGATCGTTTTCTATCAGAAATAACATTTGATTTAGGAAACATTCATTATTCGCCCGTCTTTGAAGTATTTTCACCGACCGAAGCCGCCATTTCAACATATTTTGTGAGTCTAAAGTTGTAACAGTATTGTTCACGCCTAATAATACTCATCTCAATGGTATGGTTGTCGCTGAGGGTTCTAATGATTGTCAGATAACACAATACCAATAGAGCTTGATTCACGGCTGTTACTTACTGATATTTGAGCAGCTTGTTGTGTTCTTTCGAGCGAGCTGTGGCTTAACATTAACAATAGAAGGTGTTTTGCTAATGATTCTTGATATGTTTTTCATATCCGTGTTGAAACCACGACGATATGTATACACACAAGCACGCAGCGCGCATCGCAGTTCAGGCTTTGTTCTTCGTTTGGAAAAAAAGAAGCAATTTTCCTATTAATTATGTGACGCATCTTTTCAAATGCTAATCGTTGAGTCGAAAGAAGTCATGGCCAAGGACTGTTCTTTAGACTATCTGAGGCTACAAGTTAGTTTACGGGACTCGTTTTGTTCATCTATAGTACACGTTTTGAAAGACACCTACGAAACAAGAAAACTACGAATAATAACAGACGCCAAGCACAATTTGTCGGATATTCTATAGTTTTAAGACACAAAAAAAGCCAGAGCAATTTGCCATAACAGCAAAACGTTTGAAGGGAAAATAGGCAGAGGCAGAAAAAGCGAGAAAACACTAGATTTATTAGCAGGGTAGATGGAAGCACATAATATTAAGCCCCTGTAGATGTCGGCGTGGTCTGTCGACCGAGGGAAATGATGAGCCACGGTCTCTGACGCCACATAACACATGGCTGACTGACTGATTGAATGGCTGAATCACGGACTTACTGAATAACTGACTGACTGACCGAATATCTGACTCATTAACTGACTGACTCACTGCCTGACTAACTGACTGACTGAGTCATTGAATGACTGAATGACTGACTCACTAACTGACTGATTGACTGAATGACTGACTGAATGACGGACTAACTGAATGCGTGAATGCCTGAATGACGGAATGAATGACTCACTGAATGACTGACTCATTGACTGACTGAATGACTAACTCACGGAATGATGGACTGACTAAATGACTGAATGACTGAATGACTAACTCACTGAATGACTGAATGACTAATTCACTTAATGATGGACTGACTGAATGACTGAATGAGTGACTCACTGAATGGCTGAATGACAAACTAATTGAATGATGGACTGACTGAATGACTGAATGACTAAATGAGTGACTCACTGAATGACTGAATGACCAACTCACTGAATGATGGACTGACTGAATGACTGAATGAGTGACTCTCTGAATGACTGAATGACTAAGTCACTGAATGATGGACTGACTGAATGACTGAATGAGTGACTCGCTGCCTGACTGAGTGACTAACTCACTGAATCATGGACTGACTGAATGACTGACTCACTGAATGACTCACTGACTGACTGAATGACTAACTCACTGACTGACTAAATCACTACATCGCTGAATGATGGACTGACTCACTGACTGACTGACTGAATGACTCACTCACTGACTGACTGAATGACTCACTCACTGACTGACTGAATGACTTACTCATTGAATGACTCACTCAGTGACTGCCCGAATGACTAACTCACTGAATTGAATGATGGACTGGCTCACTCACTGACTGATTGAAAGACTAACTCAATGACTGACTAAATTACTGACTAACTGAATGACGGAATGATTTACTCACTGACTGACTGAATGATTAACTCACTGACTGACTAATTGACTGACTCACGGACTGACTAAATGACGCACTCACTGACTGACTGAATGACTAACTCACTGAATGGTGGACTGACTCACTCACTGAATAACTGAATGACTTACTGACTGACTGACTGATTGACTAACTCACTAAATAACTGAATGATTAGCTCACTGACTGACTCATTGACTGACTCACGGATAGACTGAATGACTCGCTCACTGACTGACTAAATGATTAACTCCCTGAATGATGGACTGACTCACTCACTGAATAACGGAATGACTCAGTGACTGACTGACTGAATGACTGACTTACTGAATGACTACGTGGCTAACGCACTGACTGACTGAATGACTAACTCACTGAATTATGGACTGACTCACTCACTGAATAACAGAATGACTCACTGACTGACTGACTGATTGGCTGACTCACTGAATGACTGAATGACTGACTCACTGACCGATTGAATAACTAACTCACTGACTGACTAAATGATTGACTGAATGACACAATGACTGACTTACTGACTGACTGGCTGCCTCACTGAATGACTGAATGACTCACTCACTAACTGCCTGAATGACTCACTCACTGACTGCATGAATGTCTGACTCACGGATTGACTGAATAACTGACTCACTGACTGATTGAATGAATGACGGAATGATTCACTCACTGACTGACTGAATGACTGACTCACTAGCTTACAGAGTGATTCACTCGCTGACTGACTGAATGACTGACTCACTGACTGAATGACCCACTCACTGAACGACTGAATGACCTACTCATTGACTGACCGAATGACTCACTCACTAACTGACTGAATGACTGACTCACTGACTGACTGAATTACTGACTCACTGGCTGACAGAATGACTAACTCACAGACTGATTGAATGACTTTACTCATTCACTGACTAAATGACTAACTCACTAACTGACTGAATGAGAATGACTGCCTCACTGACCGATTAAATAATTAACTCACTGACCGATTGAATGACTAACTCATTGACTGACTGAATCACAAACTCATTGACTAATTGAATGCCTAATTCACTAACTGACTGAATGACTGACTCACTCAATGATGAATTGACTCACTCACTGACTGACTACATGACTCACTGACTGAACGACTGACTCACTGACCGATTGAATGACTAACTCACTGACCGACTGAATGACTAACTCACTGACTGCCTGAATGTAAATGAATAACTCACTGACTGCCTGAATGACTAACTCATTGACTGACTGAATGACTGACTCACTGACTGACTGACTAAATGACTGAATCATTGACTGACTGATTGACTGACTCATTGACTGACTGAATGACTGACTCATTGACAGACTGAATGACCGACTCACTCACTGACTCACTGACTGACTGACTGACTGACTCACTGACTGACTCACTTACTGACTCACTGACTCACTGACTGAATCACTGACTGACTGAATGACTGAATGACTGATTGACTGACTGATTAACTGACTGACTGACTGAATTATTGACTTGACTGACTAACTGACCTACTAACTGAACGACAGATTGGCTGAATAACTGACTGACTGACTGAATGAATGACGGATTCACTGACTGACTGACTGAATGGCAGGCTGACTGAATGACGGACTGACTGACTGACTGACTGAATGACGGACTGACTCAATGACTAACTGACTCGCTGACTGACTGCATGGCTGACTCACTGCTTGACTGACTGAATGACGGACTGATGGACTGACGGACTGACTGACTACTGACTGAACGTACTGACTGAATGACGGACTGACTGAATGACGGACTGACTCGCTGACTGACTGACTCACTGCTTGACTGACTGAATGACGAACTGACTGAATGACGGACTGACTGACTGACTGAATGACGGGCTGACTGAATGACGACCTGACTGACTGACGGACTGACTGAATGACGGACTGACTGACTGACGGATTGACTGAATGACGGACTGACTGACTGACGGACTGACTGAATGACGGACTGACTGAATGACGGACTGACTGAATGACGGACTGACTGAATGACGGACGGGCTGAATGACGGACTGACTGAATGACGGACTGACTGAATGACGGACTGACTGAATGACGAACTGACTGAATGACAGACTGACTGAATGATGAACTGACTGATTGATGAACTGACTGACTGACGGACTGACTGACTGACGGACTGACTGAATGACGGACTGGCTGAATGACGGACTGAATAAATGACGAACTGAGTGACTGACGTACTGACTGAATGACGGACTGACTGAATGACGGACTGACTGAATGACGGACTGACTGAATGACGGACTGACTGAATAACGAACTGACTGACTGACGGACTGACTGAATGACGAACTGACTGAATAACGAACTGACTGAATGACAAATTGACTGAATGACGAACTGACTGCCTGACTGACGGACTGACTGATTGACGGACTGACTGACTGACGTACTGACTGACTGACGTACTGACTGAATAACGTACTGACTGAATGACTAACTGACTGGATGACGTCCTGACTGAATGACGTACTTACTGAATGACGTACTGACTGAATGACTGACTGAATGACGTACCGACTGAATGACGTACTGACTGAATGACTGACCGAATAACGTACTGACTGAATGACTGACTGAATGACGTACTGACTGAATGATTGACTAAATGACCTACTGACTGAATGACGTACTGACTGAATGGCGTACTGACTGAATGACGTACTGACTGAATAACACACTGACTGTATGACTGACTGAATGACGTACTGACTGAATGACGGACTGACTGAATGACGGACTGACTGACTAACGTATTGACTGAATGACGGACTGACTGATTGACGGACTGACTGAGTGATGTACTGACTGACTGACGTACTGACTGACTGACGTACTGACTGAATGACGGACTGACTGAATGATGGACTGACTGAATGACGTACTGACTGAATGACGTACTGACTGAATGACTGACTGAATGACGTACCGACTGAATGACGTGCTGACTGAATGACTGACTGAATGACGTACAGACTGAATGACTGACTGAATGACGTACTGACTGAATGACTTACCGAATGACGTACTGACTGAATGACTGACTGAATGACGTACTGACGGAATGACTGACTGAATGACGTACTGACTGAATGGCGTACTGACTGAATGACGTACTGACTGAATGACGTACTGACTGAATGACTGACTGAATGATGGACTGACTGAATGACGGACTGACTGAATAACGAACTGACTGACTGACGGACTGACAGAATGACGGACTGACTGAATGACGGACTGACTGACTGACGTACTGACTGAATGACGGACTGACTGACTGACGTACTGACTGAATGATGGACTGACTGACTGATGTACTGACTGACTGACGGACTGACTGACTGACGTACTGACTGAATGACGAACTGACTGAATGACGAACTGAGTGACTGACGTACTGACAGAATGATGGACTGGCTGACTGACGTACTGACTGACTGACTAACTGATTGACTGACACATTGACTGACTGATAAACTGACTGACGGACTAACTGATTGACTGATGGACTGACTCACCGACTGACCTCACTCATCAGCAATAATTCCAGGCTCGGGGAAGAAAAAGATGGTTGGAAGCAACTTAATTTAATAAGATTGTTGTTCAAAAATCTTTCAAACGGTCAAATGGTCTCAAATCAAAGAGCCATTGTATACGGGACCTCTGTTTTCTTCGTAGTCTCGAATACGATTATATATCACAAGTAAAATACAAAGGATATAGGAGTTAATAGAAACCACATAAATTCGGTTGATCTTTTTTTGCGTAGTTACTTCATGTAATTATACTCTGTCTCTTGACTTGCATGCCCATTCCAGAATAATTGGAATCTATAACCCCACACTTTCGGTGCAGGTTCTGTGGTTAAGACATCCCTCATTCCCGATTATCCCCACTCTCACAGCTTTCACAGCTATATATATATATATGTGTATATACAAGTGTACAATGACTTATAAGATAGACACAGTTATCGCTTACCTTGTTTTGATGATGCGGTGATAAGAGGTGGATCAACATGTCGATTTTGTGACGTCAGCACAGCACAAAAACACCCTCCCCACCCTCCCCCAAAAAAGTTATAAATCTTATTTGTTGAACTACATTGTACGTTGCAAAAGTCATGTGACTTACTTGACGTAATTGCATGGGACGTGACACCCTTGCGACCCAATTACACACAGATTTCCTCTATTTTTCTTTGGCTAGTGCCCTTCTCCCCGCTGTGAGGAGTGGAATGCCGCACTGCTCCTGGTGTTGTCGGACGATCTTTGGGGTAGACGTCCTCTTGGTCTTGGATTCGTGAAGTCTAACTGATGTTATAGCTGGCGTTGATCCTTGTTATATGTTTGTGCTTTACTCCTGACAACATGACCACACCAACGAAGTCTCCTGTTCACCACCACATCCTCGATTGTTTCGTTCATGTTCAGTGTGTTACGTATGCATGTTTCTAAGCCTATAGTGTTTGGTAACATCAAGGATAGCCCTTAGGCATTTCATTTCGAATACCAAGAGAGCATTCATTTCTTATATCCGTGTGGTCTATGTTTCAGAGCCAAATGTGGCCATTGGCAAAATCAGTGCTTTGTAAAGTCGAATTTTATGTTCTATGGTCATATTGTGAGATGTTCATATCGTTGATCTCAGGCGACCAATCGCCTGCGACACCATCGATATTCGATGTTGAACCTGTATCAGCAGGTTCGTAACCTTCGGGGAGCTGAGCTTGAAGGCACTAATTGGTATACTCGACCTGGAATGTCTTTGAGCAAGTGTCCAGGTGATTTGTGCTTTAAAAATCAATTAATGAAATGAAACACAACAGGAAAATAGCCGTCAGTCCCGGGCAACAAGAGGGTGCTAATAATCTCCCGGTTAAAATTGCCACGTGGAATACCAGAAGTATGAACAAAACGGACATGATTGAATTTTTAGGATTGCCATGGAATACCAGAACCATAAACGGAACGGACATGATTGAATTTTTAGGATTGCCACGTGGAATACCAGAACCATAAACGGAACGGACATGATTGAGCTTTTAGGATTGCAACAATACCAGAACCATGAACGGAACGGACATGATTGAACTTTTAGGATTAACGAAATACAACGAATTAAATTTGATTTTTAGGAATTGGAATACCAACCATAAACGGAACAATATTGAGCAGAAAATGCCACGTGGAAAACAAAACGATGGACATGATTGAACTTTTAGGATTGCTGGAATACCAGATACCAAACAAAACGGACATGATTGTTTAGGAATAATACCAGAACCATAAACGGAACGGACATGATTGAATTTTAGGATTGCCAAATACCAGAACCATAAACGGAACGGACATGATTGAGCTTTTGATTGCCACGTGGAATACCAGAACCAAACGAAACGGACATTTTGAACTTTTAGGATTGCCACGCGGAATACCAGAACCATAAACGGAAACGGACATGATTGAGTTTTTAGGATTGCCACGTGGAATACCAGAACCATGAACGAACGGACATGATTGAACTTTTATTCAACGATACCAGAACCATAATCGAACAATTTTGATTGAGCTTTTTAGGATTGCCACTTGAATACCAGAACCATAAACGGAACGGACATGTGAGCTTTAGGATTACCACTTGGAATAAGAACCATGAACGGAACGGACATGATTGAACTTTAGGATTGTCATTCGAAACCAGAACCATGAACGAAACGGACATGATTGAACTTTAAAACGTGGAATACCAGAACCATAAACGGAACTGATTGAGCTTTAGGATTGAGACGTGGAATACCATTTGAGAAACAGAATGATTGAACTTTTAGATTGCCACGTGGAATACCAGAACCATGAACAAACATTATTCAATACCAGAACCATAAACGAACGGACAGATACCAAACCATAAACGGAATACGTAGATAGGAACGGACATGATTGAGCTTTTAGGGTGATACTAAAGAAATGAACGGTAGCATTGAATTTTGATTGCAACGTGGAATACCAGAACCGTGAACGAAACGGATATGATTGAGCTTTAGGATTGCCGCGTCAATACCAGAACCATGAATGAACTGGTTGTGATTGAACTTTTAGCCAGAACTTTAACGGAACGACTTGATTGAGCTTTTAGGTTGCCAGTGGAATACAGAACCATAAACAATACGACAATCTTTCTTGGAATACCAACTCAACGGACATTATTTTATGGAAGTTGAAAATTGTGCAGAACCATTGATTGACAAACAAATCAGAACGAACGAAACAGACATATTGAACTTTAGGATTGCCAAATAAACATAACGAACACGGAAACTGGAATACCAGCTAAACATTAACTTTTATTAATGAGTTTTAAACGGAGGACATGAATTGAGTTTTTTATTGCCACTTGGAATAGAAACGAAAGATAATGTGTTATTTCCACCTCGATTCGATTCAAATACCAGAACCATGAACGAAACGGACATGATTGCTCTTCTAGTTCGGATTGCCTTTGGATAGTTTGCGAAACGGACATGATTGAAATTTAATCAACAAATACTTTACGAATGAAATTGATCTAAACCAAATAAAAAACTCATTGGACAACAATTACCTAACATTATTTGAGAAAGTCATGGTAAAAACATTGATCGAGTGATGCTGGTTCAATTTGATAAACCAATTGTGTCGCCTTTGTGTTGCTTTGAAGTCAGAATCTTCTTATTTTGATAAACCGTTCGAGAAGTGTATTCAAATCTAAAATTGTTGATTAAACCGTTCAATTGATATTTAATATATTTAGGATGTTATTTTGATAAACCGTTCGAGTGTAAGCAATTAATTTTGATAAACCGTAATTGTATTCAATTTTGATAAACCGTTCGAGAAGTAAATCAATTTTGATAAAACCGTTCGGAGAAGTTGTTCAATTTTGATAAACCGTTCGAGAAGTGATTCAATTTTATGAACCATTCGAGAAGTGTATACATTAACCGTCTAGAAGTGATCCACTTGATAAACCGTTCGAGAATTGTATTCAATTTTGAAAACCGAGAAGTGTTTTGGTTTTGTCAGCAACTGTATTAGAATGGTTTTTATCTTATTTCACTTCAGTCCCAGCGATCTCAACTGGTCGTGATTGACAACACATTTGAATCACGATCTTTCAACTTGAAGTTTGGGGTAAAGGGTTAAGTTTTAGGCCCACTCTATACAATACAGTCATTAAGCAATACTATTAATAGCTTTGAACTTGAACAGTTGTATGCAGACGATATTCAGATTTATTTCCTTTTGGCCTCTAATGGTGAACAGGCCATTTTATGCGAAGTTGAAAATTGTGTCAGGGTGATAAAAAGACTGATGACAAACAACAAATTGAAACTCAACGAAGACAAAACCGAAATATTAAAATTCCAAAGAAAAGCATTGAACAACAGCATTGTATGTGTCTCTCAATATAGCTGGTGCTACTACTACTATTAAAAGTAACAGCGTGAGGATGAATTAGTTTTCACTTTAAAATAGAAACATCGCTGATAATGTTCCTTCACTTTCCACCTTTCGATTCAAATCAATGAAAAAAACCGAAATGTTCAATTCCGTGATGTAAGCTTCGATAAAAAATAGTTTGCAGTGTATATTCTCAATAATACAATATTGCATCATCAAATACTTTTACTCGGTATAAAATAATATCTCAAACCAAATAAATATACTCTATTGACCTTAATTAATCTTTTTATTTTTTTCATGGTAAGAATTACTACGCTACACAAGGCAATGCTGGTTCTTAGACGGCTCGCCAAAAGATAGAACAAAACAATCGCCTTCTAGCGAAGTCAGAATCTACACACCTTTGTCCTTTATAGTAGTGCATAGGAACAGCATAACTTTTAAAACCATATCAAGCACATCTTTTAATGTTTAAAAGAAATCTTTTTCTGTTGAGTTATTCACTGTTCTTTAAAACTTTTATATTTAATATATTTAGATGTTACGTATTCATTTGTTTTAGGATGTGATGTCTGTTTGTAATGATTTAATCGTATAATTTAATTGTCACAATGTAATGTTTTGTGATCAATCTATTTTTGTACAGCGTTTCTGACCGTTTTTTTTGGTGGTATAAGAAATATAAATAGTTATTATTATTGTTTTCAAATATACATTATGTCTATTTATGCATCCAATCTGCTTGTGGTAGTAATTCAATTCAGTATGCTTCAAATCATTTTTTTTTTTATAGCAACGTTATAAATGTATGTTTGAAATCCTTCCTTTTTCGTGTCTTTGGGCAAGACAATGTCAAATATCATATAACGATCGCAGATTTCCACAATCCAGAAATGCTACTTATAGACAATATAGAATGCACGCCTTTCTTCCAAGATTTTCAATGTTTGAATGTTAATCACATAAGAAATGTCCTCCAATGTTTGTAATCTTTTTTCCATTTTTCTTTATAAGTAAAAGCTTTTTCTTTTATAAAGATGTTCAATGTAATCATATAACAGTTCAATGTAATTTTTTCTGTTATAAATGTAATCTTTTTCTGTTATAAGAAATGTTTAATGCACTTTTTCTGTTATAAGAAATGTTTAAATGTAATAAGAAATGTTCTTGTAATCTTTTTCTTTTATAAGAAATGTTCAATGTAATCTTTTTCTTTTATAAGAAATGTTCAATGTAATTTTTTCTTTTATAAGAAATGTTCAATGTAATTTTTTCTTTATAGAAATGTCTAAATAAGAAATGTTCAATGTAATCTTTTTCTTTTATAAGAAATGTTCAATGTAATTTTATAAGAAATGTTCAATGTAATCTTTTTTTTTTATAAGAAATGTTCAATGTAATCTTTTTCTGTTATTAGAAATGTTTAATGTAATCTTTTTCTTTATAAGAAATGTTCAATGTAATCTTTTTCTTTTATAAGAAATGTTCAATAATGTAATCTTTTTCTTTTATAAGAAATGTTCAATGTAATCTTTTTTCTTTTATAAGAAATGTTCAATGAATCTTTTTCTGTTATAAGAAATGTTCAATGTAATCTTTTCTTTCTTTTATAAGAAATGTTCAATGCAATCTTTTTTTTATAAAATGTTCAATGTAATCAATGTAATCTTTTTTCTTTTATAAGAAATGTTCAATGTAATCTTTTTCTTTTATAAGCAATATAATCCTTTTCATAAGTCTGTGACTTTCATCTTGCTCAGATAATTTTTTCTGTTAAGTAAATGTTCAATGAACTTTTTCTGTTATTGTCCAATGCAATTTTTTCTTTTTATGCATTTTTCTTTTGCACTACGTCTCTTTTCAATTCACTATTGTCAACAATTTCTTTAATTTCAATTCAATTGACTTCAACTCAATCATCTTTACTAATCCTTTAAAAAATGAAATTATATTTGTGTTATCAAAATTTCTGTTTGAAAAATGATAGAGTACATGCATGCATTTAAATCAAAATCAAATTTAACGTAAGTTAATCATTAAATGTATAGATTTTAGTAGAAATATATATAAAGATAGAAAGGTGAGTAAATAGATAGTGCGGTGAAACAATATACACAAATAATGGTTAAAGACAACTCAGCTTAGCTTCATACACATTCATCGACTTGTCATAAATCATTCATTCTCTCCATCCATTCATCAATTGCCGTGTCTTAAACACTGTGAGTAAAACTAAAAGGTCAGTATGTTTCGGAAGGTCAAACTTTCGTATGGCGCTTGGAAGAAAATTATATCTCAAATATCTCTCAGTGCGGGATTTTAAATGTATAAGTCGACCGCCTTTATTATTTGTTTTGGGTATGGGGAAAAGGGGGGTGGGTGTTGTCTCTAAGTACACTCATGAGTTTAATATTGTATTGATTCTCATACAGATCTTCAAAGTTATCCGTATTTGGTATATTTGTCCCAAATTTTCTTGCCCAGTAAAGATTTATTATACAATTTAATATCAATAGAGATTTCGAATCACATGGAGACAAAGCTCTAGTTGCAAGGTAAAGAGCCTGTTTCATAATCATAGGAGAGGTATGTATAATATTATGTTGCTATGGCACCATGACTCCACCGATGTTTCTGTTCAAAGACAAATAAAGAATTCTGATTCTAATTCTGATTCTGATCGAACAGGCATATATATCTATATCGCTTTCAAATCGTGATGTGGATATTTGAGCCCACCAGACGAAGAGAAGCACCCCATTGTGGTTGCGATCAGATTAGCTTAGATCTGCTAGAGCCAGGCGTTATCATGATCTGTGCCCGTTTTGGGACTCGCGATATGTAGGGACTGAAAGGAGAATTGTACAATTCTGGTGCCAAAATGATCTATGTTTTAGTTTGCTGCGATGTTTTTACAGATTTGTTCAATAGCCGCTTTTCATTTGCTGCATGTTCAATAGCCGTTGTCTTCTATGTTTTGATTTGCTGCCATGTGTTTGTGTGTTTTTACAGTAGCCACTGTCTTCTATGTTTTAATTTGCTGCCATGTTTTTGCGTGTTTTAACAGTAGCCACTGTCTTCTATGTTTTGATTTGCTGCCATGTTTTTGTGTGTTTTTACAGTAGCCACTGTCTTCTATGTTTTGATTTGCTGCCATGTTTTTGTGTGTTTTTACAGTAGCCACTGTAGCCACTGTCTTACAGTAGCCACTGTTTTAATTTGCTGCCATATGTTTTTGTGTTTTTACAGCCACTGTCTTTAACGGTGTTGGCATTAATGATAAATCTACACAGAATTATACCTTTATACCTTCTGTATAATGATGTATTACATCATGAGATACTAGATCTAGGAGGAACATTCAAATTTGAGTTTAAATTGCCTAGAGTTTATCTAGAGGCGGCGGTAGCTCAGTGGGTAGCGTCCGACTACCACCCAGGATGCCCTAGTTCGATTCCCAGTCCTGGCAAACTTTTCTGGCCCTCCTGTCGACTCAGCGAAAGTAAAGGCAGTGTTGAAAGCAATGGAAACAATCACCACATTATACGCTAGGGGACTCAATATTCCAGAAGCAAGGTATCCACTTTCTCAACCAAATGGTAGTGGGTTCGAGCCCCACCAAAATTGAAAAATGCTCTCGAGTTTTTTTCGAGCAAAATCTACACTCCTCCCCCCCCCCCCCCCCGGGTCCACGTAGATCGACACCTAGTGCTATCGGAGACGGACGATATAAAGAGATGCCATCCCGTGTGTCACCACTCTGAGTCTGAGCCCATCCCGCAGATGACACCACCTGAGCCATCCATCCTGACACCACTCTGAGCCCATCCTGTGTACAGATGACACCACTCTGAGCCCATCCTGTGTGACACCACTGAGCAGATGACACCACTCTGAGCCCATCCTGTACAGATCACCACTCTGAGCCCATCCTGTACAGATGACACCACTCTGAGCCCATCCCTGTACAGATGACAGATGACACCACTCTGAGCCCATCCCCGTGCAGATCACACCACTCTGAGCACATGAAAGATTCCTTGGATGTTTACAGGGCAGTCCGGGCAAAATTAAAAACCCTTCCACAAACCCCGAGATCACCTTAGTCGTGGATGGGTAAATAAAATTGAAGGAAAAGATTTAAAGGAGACTAAGATCCCACCAGCAGTGTGTTCGTTCACTAAAGGCTTTCATTGTAGACAGCACGGACGGAATGAAAAGCACGTCTGGTTTGTCTTGCCTTCCAAAAGCCAAACACAAACCCAAACGCCATACGTCTAAGCATTATCACCATGGGCATGTTATCAAATGCTATTTCGTCCTTCTCCTTCCATTCAAACCCTATCCCCACATTTTTTTTCTCTCCTCCTTTTTTCTTCGGCTAATGAAAGTCTCCTAAAAGCATGTCGCCTATTATGACATGACCCAAATTTGCACTCAACCTTCGTTTCGCAGCGCGTTGTGTTTTATTTGTTGTTTGTGTTGTGTTTTGTTTGCCTATTCAGTCAGTCTAGTCTCAACCATGACGGCCGTGCTTTATGAGACGGAGCCAGCAGTTGCTGTAGAGGGCATGCCATTAGTGGAACACATGTTACATAAAGCGCATAGTAGTATTTTTAGGATAATTATATGCATGGGATTTTCAAATCTAATATTTGTTAACCCGCTGGCTTTGTGCAATAGATCTATAGCCTACAGGCATGATTGTGTCTGTCTTTGTAACACTAGTAACAGGATTTTGCGCTTTAGTTAAGAAAGGCGTGTAAATCACACGTCAATCCAATATTCTAAATACAAAATCCTTCATTATTATAGAGATGAGATGATTGCTTTATTTCACCAAAATGATTGCTTTCATGGTTGTGTTTAGATTTAAACGTGAAATTCACAGCTAGATCTAGATATTACTAAAACTATAAACAACACCAACGACCGTGTGAAACGTTCTTCTGACTTCCCAAGATTTGAATTTCAAGTGCACGATTCCTTCTTCATGATATCAACATCAGAAACGGTGTAGATCTATCAGAGATTTACGCGATTCCTTCTTCATGATATCAACATCAGAAACGGTGTAGATCTATCAGAGATTTACGCGATTCCTTCTTCATGATATCAACATCAGAAACGGTGTAGATTATCAGGGATTTACGCCGATTCCTTCTTCATGATATCAACATCAGAAACGGAGTAGATCTATTCACTTCCTTCATGATATCAACATCAGAAACGGTGTAGATTCATCAGGGATGATTCCTTCTTCATGATATCAACATCAGAAACGGTGTAGATCTATCAGGGATTCACGCGATTCCTTCTCCGTGATATCAACATCAGAAACGGTGTAGATCTATCAGATCTATATCAACATCAGAAACGTCTATCAGGGATTCACGCGATTCCTTCTTCATGATATCAACATCAGAAACGGTGTAGATCTATCAGGATTCACGCGATTCCTTCTTCGTGATATCAACATCAGATACGGTGTATATCTAGCACTAGCACGGATTCAAAACGCATCCAAGGTAAGTGTTTTCCAACTGATAAATACGTCATTAATGAGATCTAGCGAAATTCATCCCTGCCCTTACATACCGCACCGCCATATCCATAGCACAATCGAAATCGTTTCATCTTGTTGCGTTCCGTCATTCTAGTTGATGTTACCACCACGAAACACAGGATGCTGGCATGAACAATAACAACAACAACAAAGAGCTTTTTGAGGAAAATGACGAAGCCAAATTAATGTTTAAACAGGAAATACTTTGAAGTCTACACACAGTACATACATGTATTGCGATGACCCTTCTAGAATATCCACTGGGAAACATTGTAAAGTATACTCTTAGAGACTTGAAGTAATAGTACATGTAATATATTGATCACATTTATCTTTATCTTCTCACACACACACACACACACACACACACACACACACACACACACACACACACACTCTCTCTATTCCTTTTCTCCCCTCTCTCTCTCTCTCCTCTCTCTCCCTCTTCTCTCTCTCCCTCTCTCTCTCCCTCTCTCCTCTCTCCTTCTCTCCTCTCCCTGTCCTCTCTCTCCCTCTGTCCCTCTCTCTCTCTCTCTCTCTCTCCCTCTCTCTCTCCCTCTATATCTCTCTCTCTCCATCTCTCTCTCTCCATCTCTCTCTCCCCCTCTCTCTCTCTCTCTCACTCTCTCTCCCTCTCTTCTCTCTCTCTCTCTCTCTCCTCTCTCTCCCCCTCTCTCTCCCTCTCTCGCCCCCTCTCTCCCTCTCTCTCTATCTCTCTCTCTCACTCTCTCACTTTCATCTACTCTATATTTCAAACTTTTGTGAGTCATACAGCCTGTAGTTGAAATTACCAGGATAGAGATGTCATTTTAAAAGGGGATATACGAGTATAAAACTAGAGTTTTTCTCCTCGTCCGAACTCACAGATTCATTATGAAATAAACTTCATTCACTGCACTACTTACTCTGGGATGTAAATGTAATTGAAATCCTTCTTACAAAGACGATAATCCTGTCTGCCTTGATCCCATCTTTCATCGATTGCTTTCTGTACACTGAGCTGAGGCCGAAGATGTACAAGTACAAGGTCGACTATAATATTTGGTTACCGTGAAAGCAACACAAAACTCATGAAAAAACCCATGGAGACCATACAGGAAATGGAAACAACCAACAACTGAGGGGCCATTTTTAAAAACTCTATAGAGATCTAGTGGTGGGGTGGGTGGGTTACGGCAATCAGCCGTCTTTACTACAATGCGCTTATGGTTTCATTACTTTCCTTCTTATTTTTTAAAAATGCATGGGTAAATCTCAAACGCTATGCTTGTCAAATTACATTTTACTTGCTGTCAATGGGGGGGGAAGGAGAGGGCGTAAATCTCCTAACGTCTGACGTAAAACTGAATCTGACAATAGTGAATTAGAAAACGTTAATTCATTATCTATTCTTGCTTTTCAGACACTGATATACGGTTTGACAGGGACGGAGAAGCGAGAGATGGTGGGGGTCTCAGTCACTTCTTATGTCCTACTTCTGTCTGTTTTAGAATCACTTGCTTCTTGCCTCCTCTGTCCTTCTAGCGGGTGGTTGGTGGGCGCTGCTGGTGTGGTAGGTCCTACTTCTTTCTTATTTCTTATCTTTTATCTTGTTGTTTCTCTTAATTCACCCTGGATCACCACAATGATGGACGGGTAAATTTGAATTAAACAAACTCTGTCATTTTCAATTTTTGCTTTTCTTTTTTTTTGCTCTTCCGAATATTTTATAGTACCGGTAATAATGAAGCTATTTTCATTAAACATTTCTTGTCTATAAACCATGACATGTATTTCTTCTGCTCTTCCGAATATTTTATAGTAATTTGAAGTTATTTTCATTAAATATTTCTTATCTATAAACCACGAGACTGTATTCCTTTTTCTACTCTTCCAAATATTTTATAGTAATATGAAACTATTTTCATTAAACATTTCTCATCTATAAACCACGAGACTGGATTCCTCTTTTCTGCTCTTCCAAATATTTTATAGTAATACGAAGCCACTGTATTTTCATTAAAATATTTCTTATCTATAAACCATGACACTGTATTTCTCTTTTCTGTTCATCCGAATATTATATAATAATACGAAGCTATTTTTTCTGCACTAAACATTTCTCATCTATAAACTATGACACTGTATTTCTTTTCTGCTCTTTTCGAATATTTTATAGTAATACGAAGCTATTTTTCATTAAACATTTCTTACCTATAAACCATGACACTGAGCCATTTATCTTTTTCTGCTCTTCCGAATATTTTATAGTTAGCAGTCTTTGACTTAGATTACATCACAGAACACTAAAACTGTTTTAGTGTTCTATGGTTACATCCCCCTGAACATGCTTTTTTGTAAAGGAAGAGATTTGACTACTCTAATACACACATATGTATACACTTTGGGATGTCTGTCGGTTTGGTTTGAGGGAGACCTTGGTGGCTGCCCTCAGACAGACAGAGTGAGTTTATGTATCGATTACCTCGGAACCTGGCAGCATTTTTTCACCGACACCTCTTACAGCAGAGCCATTTGATTGATTTTGTAGAAAGGAAAAGAGCATATTATTGGCTAATGTCCAATCTCGGTCTTTACTGGACAATCTTTGTAACTATTCATTATCCCCACAATCCTCCCCCAAAATACAAGACAATGTTCGCCGTATAGATGTACAAACAATTACAGATTGGAGAACTAATTGGCTCTGATAAACCAGGTTGTGAAAGGCCGCTTAGCCAATTGATTCTATTCATTCTGTAACGAATGTAAGCACACAAACATCTAATGAATGGAGGGAAAGAATACACAACGTCCGTTTATTTGTGAATACGATTGGATGAATCAAATGCTAGATACACAGACATATAGATACACAGACATATAGATAGACAGATAGATAGATAGACGGATATATAAGAGAGTGAGAGTGAGGGAGACAGAGAGGGTGAGGGGAGAGGGAGAGGGAGAAAGAGAGAGAGAGAGAGAGAGAGAGAGAGAGAGAGAGAGAGAGAGAGAGAGAGAGAGAGAGAGAGAGAGAGAGAGAGAGAGAGAGAGAGACAGACAGACAGACAGAGCAGACAGACAGACAGACAGACAGTCAGACAGACAGACAGATGACAAAGAAATAGGAGAGATAGAGAACGAGAGAGAGGAAGCAAGGAGAGACGACGAGAGAGAGTGAGACAAGGGTGTGCAGTGAGACACAGAGAGAAGTAGACAGAAAAGACAGATAGACAGACAACGGCAGACATGAGTTAGAGACAAAGATATAGTGACAGACATACGGACGGGCCAGGCAGACAGGCAGGCAGGTTGGCTGACAGATGTACATACAGACAAGCAGGCACACAGACAGAGAAACAGAGATAGACAAAGAGTGATATTAGGAGGAAGAAGGGGCTTGGGAAGGAGACCATCGTCCACATCTCTGTGTGCAGAGATCTTGTTCTGTAACGCAATATGATAATGTGTGCGCTAATCCCAAAATCACAAAAAGATAAAGGGAATAACACAGAATTACAATGAGGAAAAGAGAGAAAAGGAAAGGACGACACCTAATGTGTGTCAACTTCCTTGAATCCGAGGCAAGAGTTGCAGGCCCTGTGCGAATTTGCTAAGAAAGGGGGGTACAAATTAAGAATATGATGGCAAGAACATGTCAATAGATTTTCAGCGTGAGTTGTTTTCAGCCATCAGACATGTATTGTTCCATTCCTGTTCATAATTTTCTGAAGACGCAGATTATGTCCGACGAAGAATACGAAAAAGAAGATAATGAAAAAGAAGGAGTAGGAGGAGGAAGCAGTGAAAACAAAGGGGAGTTTCCATAAAGTGTACACTAAGAACCTAGAAGGAGAAGGAGAGGAAGCTGGCAAAGGAGAAGGGGGGAGTTTAGAAGTAGAAGGAGAAGGACTGGAAGAGGAGTGGGAAGGGGAAGGGGAGAAGCCGGAGGGGAGAGGAAGGGGAGTGGATTCTCTGACAAGGAGGAGGAGAAGGAGAAGAAGACCTTAACAAGCATCAGATATACTCTTCAGGACTCTGGCAAGCGGTGTCATGCAAGAAATCTTTGTCTCTGTGTCAGTGCTGAGAATTATTCTGTCATTGAAAACACCCGACTTTATCCTGATGTCTGGATGCCAATGAGGGAGGAAACTTTATTTGTTACGGTCCATCTGTCTCTGTTTCTATGGACAACGGAATTAGTTCAAGTTGGGATCTTCTATCTTTCAATTCTTGTCTATCGCTGTCAGGATGTGGGTAAAAACACACCAATTAAATCGAATCAAACCTGGCTGGAATTCTAAACCTCTGCTATTGAGTGGTGTGCTGATTGATGTTGTGGTTGGTCGAGGTGCTGATTGGATGTTGTGTGCTGGCTGAGTAGTGTGTGTTGATTGGATGTTGTGTGTTGATTGATGTTGTGTGCTGGCTGAGTAGTGGCGTTGATTGGATGTTGTGTTAGCTGAGTAGTGTGTGTTGATTGGATGTTGTGTTGGCTGAGTATAGTGTGTGCTGATTGGATGTTGTGTGCTGGCTTTATGTTGTGTGTTGATTGGATGTTGCAAGTTGACTGAGTGTTGTGTGTTGATTGGATGTTATGTGTTGATTGATGCTGTGTTGATTGATGTTGTAGTGCTGACTGAGTGTTGTGCTGACTGACTGGTGTGTGTTGATTGGATGTTCTGTGCTGTGAGTGTTGTGTGTGTTGATTTGGATGTTGTGTGTTGATTGGATGTTGTGTGTTTATTGGATGTTGTGTGTTGATTACGTGTTGATTGGATGTTGTGTGTTGATTGATGCTGTGTGTTGATTGGCGTTAAAGTTGACTGAGTGGCGTGTGTTGATTGATGTTGTGTGTTGATTGGATGTTGTGTGCTGACTGAGTGGTGTGCTGATTGGATATTGTGTGTTGATTTTCGATGTTGTGTAAGCGATTGGATGTTGTGTGGTTGATTGGCCGTTGTGTGTTGATTGGATGTTGTGCTGATTGATGTTGTATGTTGATTGATGTTGCGTGTTGATTGGATGTTGTGCGTTGATTGGATGTTGTGTGTGTTAATGGATGTTGTGTGTTGATTGATGTTAGTGTTGATTGATGTTGTGTGCTGACTTGATGTTGTGTGCTGACTAGATGTTGTATGTTGACTAGATGTTGTGTGTTGACTGGGTGTTGTGTGCTGACTAGATGTTGTGTCCTGACTAGATGTTGTGTGATGCCTAGATGTTGTGTGTTAATTAGATGTTGTGTGATTGACTGGGATTGGATGTTGTGTGTTGACTAGATGTTGTGTGTTGATTGATGGTGTGCTGACTGATGTTGTGTGTTGATGGATGCTGACTGGGTGTTGTATGATGTGTGCTGACTGGGTGTTGTTGATTGATGTGTGCTGACTGGTGTGTTGTTTGGATGCTGTGCTGACTGGATGTTGTGTGTTGATTGGATGTTGTGTGTGACTGGGTGTTGTATGATGTTGTGTTGATTGGAAGTTGTGTGTGACTGAGGTGTGCTGATTGGGTGTTGTGTGCTGTTTGCTGACTGGGTGTTGTGGGATGTTGTGTAAAGACAGGGTGTTGTATTGATGTGTGCTGACTGGGTGTTGATATGCTGTGTGATTGACTGGGTGTTGTATGTTGTATGCTGATGGGTGTTGTATGCTGTGATGACTGGGTGTTGATTGATGTTGTGTGTTGACTGGATGTTGTATGCTGACTGAGTTGTTGTGTGTTGACTGATGTTGTTGTATGGATGTTGTGCTGACTGGGTGTTGTATGCTGACTGATGTTGTATGCTGACAGAGTGGTGTGTGTTGATTGGATGTTGGGTGATTGAATGATGCTGACTGGGTGTTGTATGCTGACTGGGTGTTGTATGCTGACTGGGTGTTGTATGTTGATTGGTGTTGTGCTGACTGGGTGTTGTATGATGTTGCTGACTGGGTGTTGTATGCTGTGTGCTGACTGAGTGTTGTATGCTGTATGCTGACTGAGTGTTGTGTGCTGCATGCTGACTGGGTGTTGTATGTTGTATGCTGACTGATGTGTTGTATGCTGTGTGCTGACTAGATGTTGTATGCTGACTGGGTGTTGCATGCTATGTGCTGACTGAGTGTTGTATGTTGTGTGCTGACTGGGTGTTGTATGCTGACTGGGTGTTGTGTGCTGACTGAATGTTGTATGCTGATTGATGCTGTGTGACTGATGATGTGAAATGTTAGATGCTGACTGAGTGTTGTTGATGCTGTGTGCTGACTGGATGTTGTATGCTATTGTGTGCTGACTGAATGTTGTGCTGACTGGGTGTTGTATGTTGACTGAGTGTTGTATGCTGACTGGATGTTGTGTGATGCCTAGATGTTGTATGCTGACTGATGTTGTATGCTGACTGGGTGTTGTGTGCTGACTAGATGTTTTGTTGACTGGGTGTTGTATGCTGACTGAGTGTTGTATGCTGAGTGTTGTATGTTGTGTGCTGACTGAATGTTGTATGCTGACTGAGTGTTGTATGCTGTGATGCTGACTGGGTGTTGTATGCTGTGTGCTGATTGTATGTTGTTGTTGTATGCTGACTGGGTGTTGTTGTATGCTGACAGAATGTTGTGGCGACTGACTGGGTGTTGTATGCTGTGTGCTGACTGAGTGTTGTATATGTTGACTGGGTGTTGTATGCTTGTATGCTGACTGAGTGTTGCTGTGTGCTGACTGGGTGTTGTATGCTGACTGGAGTGTTGTATGCTGACTGAGTGTTGTATGCTGTGTGCTGACTGAATGTTGTATGCTGACTGAGTGTTGTATGTTGACTGAGGAGTTGTATGCTGTATGCTGACTGAGTGTTGTGCTGACTGAGGCTGTGTGCTGACTGGGTGTTGTATGCTGACTGGGTGTTGTATGCTGTGTGCTGACTGAGTGTTGTATGCTGATGCTGACTGGGTGTTGTATGCTGATGCTGACTCTGTTGTTCACGATGTTGCTGACTGGGTGTTGTATGCTGATTGGGTGTTGTATGCTGACTGAGTGTTATATGCTGAACTGATCTGTGGATGCTGTATGCTGACTGAGTGTTGTTGCTGGCTGACTGAGTGTTGTATGCTGTGTGCTGGGTGTTGTATGCTCTCTCACTGATGTTGTGGCTGTGTGCTGACTGAGTGTTGTATTTCCCTGACTGGATGTTGTATGCTGTGTGCTGACTGAGTAAAATGCAAAGCTGTGTGCAAACGAGTGTTGTATGCTGATGAGTGTTGTAGTGTGTGCTGACTGAGTGTTGTAACAATATTGACTGAGTGTTGTATGTTGACTGGGTGCTGTATGCTGTGTGCACTGAGTGTTGTATGCTGACTGCTTACCGAGTGTTGTATGCTGACCGAGTGTTGTATGCTGACTGCACTGCATCTATGCTGACTGGGTGTTGTTCTGTTTGCTGACCGAGTGTTGTATGCACTATACTGTATGCTGTGTGCTGAGTGTTGTATGCTACTGAGTTGTATGCTGACTGGAACACTGACTGGTTGTTGTATGCTGACTGAGTGTTGTATGAACACTGACTAGGGAAACACTATACTGTATGCTGACTGAGTGTTGTGTGCTGTGTGCTGAGTGTTGTATGCTGACTGGGAGTTGTATGCTACTGAATGTTGTATGCTGTGTGCTGACTGAGTGTTGTAGAACACTATACTAGTGTGTTGACTATGTTGTAATAGACGAAAAGACGAACACTATAATGCTGTATTTGAAAATCTAATGTTGACTGGGTGTTGCTATGCTTACTAGTAGGGGCGATACCTAGTTTGACACATACTAGTTAGACGAATGTTGTATGGTGACTCAGTGGATGGTTGCTGACTGGGTGCTGTTGGTGACTAATGTTATATCTCCCAGTTTGTACCTGTCACTGACTTTGGCTTGTATGCTCCATTTATTTGTAAAAATCACTGGAGTTTGTATGCTGACGCAGTAAAATGCAAAGAAACGGACAAACGAAAGGTAAAATGATGCGTTGTATCCTAGTATAATAATATTATAACAATATTATCATGCTAGAATAATGTACATACATGATCTATGCATATACATATCAACCTGCCTAGCTACCAGTCAAATAATTAATCAACCAATCAACCCTCCATCTACTTGCCTACCTATTTTTCTGTTTATCTACCAGCGAGTGTAGAACACTATACTAGTAGAACACTATACTAGTAGAACACTATACTAGTAGAACACTATACTAGTAGAACACTATACTAGTAGAACACTATGAATTGTGTGAACACTATACTAGTAGAACACTATACTAGTAGAACACTATACTAGTACTATACTAGTAAAACACTATACTAGTAGAACACTATACTAGTAGAACACTATACTAGTAGAACACTATACTTAGTAAAACACTATACTAGTAGAACACTATATTTATTAGAACACTATACTAGTAGAACACTATATTAGTAAAACACTATACTAGTGCAGAACACTATACTAGTAAAACACTGACAAACGAAAGGTACTGATACTATCCTAGTAGAACACTATTAGTAGACACTATTATCTAGTAAACACTATACTAGTAGAACACTATACTATAGAACACTATACTAGAACACTATACTAGTAGAACACTATACTAGTAGAACACTAGTAGAACACTATACTAGTAGAACACTATACTAGTAGAACACTACACTAGTAGAACACTATACTAGTAGAACACTATACTAGTAGAACACTATACTAGTAGAACACTATACTAGTAGAACACTATACTAGTAGAACACTACACTAGTAAAACACTATACTAGTAGAACACTATACTAGTAGAACACTATACTAGTAGAACACTATACTAGTAAAACACTATACTAGTGGAACACTATACTAGTAGAACACTATACTAGTAGAACACTATACTAGTAAAACACTATACTAGTAGAACACTATACTAGTAGAACACTATACTAGTAGAACACTATACTAGTAAAACACTATACTAGTAGAACACTATACTAGTAGAACACTATACTAGTAGAACACTATACTAGTAGAACACTATACTGGTAGAACACTATACTAGTAGAACACACTAGTACACTAGTAGAACACTATACTAGTAGAACACTATACTAGTAGAACACTATACTAGTAGAACACTATACTAGTAAACACTACTAGTAGAACACTATACTAGTAGAACACTATACTAGTAGAACACTATACTAG
>JAXRKP010000230.1:62500-75000 GCA_037039925.1 Doris montereyensis | reverse complement strand
TGATACACACGTCTTTTTGGTAGTGTTACACGTAGTGTTGGTACACATAGGTCTGTTGGTA
This sequence comes from Doris montereyensis, assembly GCA_037039925.1. Classification (NCBI taxonomy): domain Eukaryota; kingdom Metazoa; phylum Mollusca; class Gastropoda; order Nudibranchia; family Dorididae; genus Doris; species Doris montereyensis. The sequence continues at coordinate 74,939 of JAXRKP010000230.1, read as the reverse complement.
GTGTTACACATAGGTCTGTTGGTAGTGTTACACATAGGTCTGTTGGTAGTGTTACACATAGGTCTGTTAGTAATGTTACACATAGGTCTGTTGGTAGTGTTACACATAGGTCTGTTGTAATGTTACACATAGGTCTGTTGGTAGTGTTACACATAGGTCTGTTAGTAATGTTACACATAGGTCTGTTAGTAGTGTTACACATAGGTCTTTGGTAGTGTTACACATAGGTCTGTTGGTAGTGTTACACATAGGTCTGTTGGTAGTGTTACACATAGGTCTGTTGGTAGTGTTACACATAGGTCTGTTGGTAGTGTTACACATAGGTGTTACACATAGGTCTGTTAGTGTGCTACACATAGGTCTTTTTGTAGTGTTACACATAGGTCTGTTGGTAGTGTTACACATAGGTCTTTTGTAGTGTTACACATAGGTCTGTTGGTAGTGTTACACATAGGTCTTTTTTGTAGTGTTACACATAGGTATTTTGGTAGTGTTACACATAGGTCTTTTGGTAGTGTTACACATAGGTCTGTTGGTGTGTTACACATAGGTAGGTATTTTGGTAGTGTTACATATAGGTATTTTGGTAGTGTTACACATAGGTTTTTGGTAGTGTTACACATAGGTCTGTTGTGTTGTATAGGTACACATAGGTATTTTGGTAGTGTTACACATAGGTCTTTTGGTAGTGTTACACATAGGTATTTTGTAGTGTTACACATAGGTCTGTTGGTTGTGTTACACATAGGTATTTTGGTAGTGTTACACATAGGTATTTTGGTAGTGTTACACATAGGTATTTTGGTAGTGTTACACATAGGTCTTTTGTGTGTTACACATAGTATTTTGGTAGTGTTACACATAGGTATTTTGGTAGTGTTACACATAGGTCTTTTGGTAGTGTTACACGTCAGTATTTTGGTAGTGTTACACGTAGTATTTTGTGTTAGTGGTATTTTGGTAGTGTTATACATAGGTCTTTTGGTAGTGTTACACGTAGGTATTTTGGTAGTGTTACACATAGGTATTTTGGTAGTGTTATACATAGGTATTTTGGTAGTGTTACACATAGGTATTTTGGTAGTGTTACACATATGTATTTTGGTAGTGTTACACATAAGTATTTTGGTAGTGTTACACATAGGTATTTTGGTAGTGTTATACATAGGTATTTTGGTAGTGTTATACATAGGTCTTTTGGTAGTGTTACACATAGGTATTTTGGTAGTGTTATACATAGGTCTTTGGTTGTGTTATACATATGTATTTTGGTAGTGTTACACATAGGTATTTTGGTTGTGTTATACATAGGTTCTTTGTAGTGTTACACATATGTATTTTGGTAGTGTTACACATAGGTATTTTGGTTGTGTTATACATAGGTATTTTTGTAGTGTTACACATATGTCTTTTGGTAGTGTTACACATATGTATTTTGGTAGTGTTACACATAGGTATTTTTGGTAGTGATACACATATGTATTTTGGTAGTGTTACACATATGTATTTTGGTAGTGTTACACATATGTATTTTGGTAGTGTTACACATAGGTATTTTGGTAGTGTTACACATAGGTATTTTGGTAGTGTTACACATAGGTATTTTGGTAGTGTTACACATAGGTATTTTGGTAATGTTACACATAGGTATTTTGGTAGTGTTACACATAGGTTTTGGTAGTGTTACACATAGGTATTTTGGTAGTGTTACACATAGGTATTTTGGTAGTGTTACACATAGATATTTTGGTAGTGTTACACATAGGTATTTTGGTAGTGTTACACATAGGTATTTTGGTAGTGTTATACATAGGTATTTTGGTAGTGTTATTTTTTTGGTAGTGTTACACATAGGTATTTTGGTAGTGTTACACATAGGTATTTTGGTAGTGTTACGTGTAAGTCTTTTGGTAGTGTTATACATAGGTATTTTTGTAGTGTTATACATAGGTATTTTGTAGTGTTACACATAGTTATTTTGGTACACGTTTTTTGGTAGTGTTATACATAGGTATTTTGGTAGTGTTATACATAGGTATTTTGTTAGTGTTATACATAGGTATTTTTGGTAGTGTTATACATAGGTATTTTGGTAGTGTTACACATAAGTATTTTGGTAGTGGTGTCACATAAGTATTTTGGTAGTGTTACACATAGGTATTTTGGTAGTGTTACACGTAAGTATTTTGGTAGTGTTACACATAAGTCTTTTGGTAGTGTTACACGTAAGTCTTTTGGTAGTGTTACACGTAAGTGTTACACGTAAGTCTTTTGGTAGTGTTACACGTAGTCTTTTGGTAGTGTTACATATGTCTACACGTAGTCTTTTGGTAATGTTACACATAGGTCTGTTGGTAGTGTTACACATAGGTCTGTTGGTAATGTTACACATAGGTCTGTTGGTAGTGTTACACATAGGTCTGTTGGTTAAGTTACATAGGTCTGTTGGTAATGTTATATAGGTCTTTTGGCTGTTACACATAGGTAGTAATGTTACACATAGGTCTGTTGGTAGTGTTACACATAGGTCTGTTGGTAGTGTTACACATAGGTCTGTTGGTAGTGTTACACATAGGTCTGTTGGTAGTGTTACACATAGGTCTGTTGGTAGTGTTACACATAAATCTGTTGGTAGTGTTACACATAGATCTGTTGGTAATGTTACACGTAAGTCTTTTGGTACACTTGAAAAGGTTTGCAATAAAATGAAATAATGTTTTGTTTCGAATATTATATGTTTTTTTTTTTTTGTATGATGAATACAGACTTCAAGAGAAATGTATGTTTTGGTTGCTGTGATTGTTGTTGTGTTACATCTGATGTGTTATGCTACAGAACATATTAATTATCGTTATTTCAGCGTACCTGAGAGGTTGAAGGCTGAGAACATTATAAGTGAAAACAGGAGGTGTATGTGTGTTGTTCAATGGATATAGAATATGTTATAGCCATATATACCACAATGCTTACGCACTTGACTGACCAGTGTGCAGAGCGTGATCTCCTTCTGATATCAGTCATCCTACATAGACTTGGAAATATCCATCGGGCAAGCTGTTTTGGAAATTTGGTCTCACACAAAAGTTCTTGGCTGAGACGTAGTACCGTATCGATTACTGGGGGAAGGAAATAATTATTCTTAATATCCGACATACTGTAGCGACATACCGTAGTAACGTTTCAGACATAACGCATCAACTGGTTTGTATCGATCGGACATAACGTATTGCTGTCGCTGACAATATCACTCTGCCCATCAACTGAGAGCTCTAGGCATGCCAATGTGATAGCACTCTGCCCGTCAACGGAGAGCTCTAGGCATTACCAATATGATAGCACTCTGCCCGTCAATGGAGCGCTCCAGGCATGCCAATGTGATATCACTCTGCTCTTCAACGGAGAGCTCCAGGCATGCCAATATGATATCACTCTGCTCGTTAACGGAGAGACCCAGGCATGCCAATGTGATATCACTCTGCTCTTCAACGGAGAGCTCCAGGCATGCCAATGTGATATCACTCTGCCCGTAAACGGAGAACTCCATGCCAGTGTGGTATCACTCATGCCAGACATGTGTGATATCACTCTGCTCTTCAACGGAGAGCTCCAGGCATGCCAATGTGATATCACCCTGGCCGTCAAACAGAGAGCTCCAGGCATGCCTATGTGATATCACTCTGCTCGTCAACGGAGAATTCCAGGCATGCCAATGTGATATCACTCTGCTCGTCAACGGAGAACTCCAAGCATGCCAATGTGATATCACTCTGCTCTTCAACGGAGAGTTCCAGGCATGCCAGGCATGCCAATGTGATATCACTCTGCTCTTCAACGGAGAGCTCCAGGCATGCCAATGTGATATCACTCTGCTCGTCAACGGAGAGCTCCAGGCATGCCAATGTGATATCACTCTGCTCGTCAACGGAGAGCTCCAAGCATGCCAATGTGATATCACTCTGCTCGTCAACGGAGAGCTCCAGGCATCTGCCAATGCAGGCATGATATCATTCTGCCTGTCAACGGAGAACTCCAGGCATGCCAATGTGATAGCACTCTGCTCGTCAACGGAGAACTCCAGGCATGCCAATATGATATCAGTCTGCTCGTCAACGGAGAGTTCCAGGCATGCCAGTGTGGTATCACTCTGCTCGTCAACCGAGAGCTCCAGACATGCCAATGTGATATCAATCTGGCCGTCAACGGAGAGCTCCAGGCATGCCAATGTGATATCAATCTGCTCGTCAACGGAGAACTCCAGGCATAACAATGTGATATCACTCTGCTCGTCAACGGAGTGCTCCATGCATGACAATGTGATATCAACGTTAAGTGTAATTGAGACCTTTGAAACGTTCTGGTTGATAAGAACTTTGGCCTAGAAAAACAGCAAACCCGAATGTGTGCTGTCAGCGAAACAATGCAAGAAGCAAATTGTCATCACAAACAAATATTTCATGGTTTGAAAGGTCAACCCAGTTGTAAACTTTACTGTAAAATTGAGCCTTAATCGTTTGAGGTCGAATCCCTTATTTGGCCTTTTCTTCTATTTCTATATTGTATAAAGGCAAATATTGATTGATAAGATAATCTAGTATTCGTTCTCAGTTCATACCTATTAATAAGGTAATCTAGTATTCTTTCTCAGTTCATGCGTATTGATAAGGTAATCTAGTATACATTCTCAGTTCGTGCCTATTAATAAGGTAATCTAGTATTCGTTCTCAGTTCATGCCTATTAATAAGGTAATCTAGTGTTCTTTTTCACTTCATGCCTATTAATAAGGTAACCTAGTATTCTTTCTCAGTTCATACCTATTAATAAGGTAATCTAGTATTCTTTCTCAGTTCATGCCTATTTATAAGGTAATCTAGTATTCGTTCTCAGTTCATGCCTATTAATAAGGTAATCTAGTGTTCTTTTTCACTTCATGCTTCAATGTAGTATTCTTAGTTATACCTATTAATAAGGTAATCTAGTATTCTTTCTCAGTTCATGCCTATTTGTAAGGTAATCTAGTATTCTTTCTCAGTTCATGCCTATTAATAAGGTAATCTAGTATTCTTTTCTCAGTTCATGCCTATTGATAATGTAATCTAGTATTCTTTCTCAGTTCATGCCTATTGATAAGGTAATCTAGTATTCTTTCTCCCTTCATGCCCATTGATTAGGTAATCTAGTATTCTTTCTCAGCTTATGCCTATTAATAAGGTAAGCTAGTATTCTTTCTTGAGTTCCTGCCTATTGATAAGGTAATGTAGTATTCTTTCTCAGTTCATGCCTATTGAAAACATACTTACTTTAACTCACACCCTACGTTTTGTCCAAAACAACTTTAACGTTTGAAAGGCTTACGCTTCATGGGTTAATTCATGGGGCATGCTACGGCATATTTTGGTTGCTAGTGCTGTACTTGTCTGCTTCATCATTCCACAATGTGGTCGTTGCTGTTTTGGTTGTAATAGTCGTTCTTGTTGTTGCTGCTGTTGTTATTGTTGTTGTTATCGTGCTAGTTGGGATCTTTTTAAATAGGTCGACAGGAATTTTTTTCATCTGTTAGGAATGTGTTTCATTCGACGAACGAAACACATCGCCAGCCTTGTGGGCTATTTTTAAACCATGTAACATGTTATTATGACTCCTGTACAAGGTTGCCTAAATTGGGGTATGGGGATGGGTGGTGGTGGTGGTGGTGGTGATGAGGTGGGATAGGTGAGGTAGGGCGGGCTTGGGATTGATACGCATGGTGGATGACGGACGAGGAAGAAGGTTGCCCTAACTCCTACCCTACACACTAGTCTGCTGCTCTTTTGTGTCTGTCTGTCTTTGTCTCATTGAGTCAAACCCTTATGTGAGTATCGTTGTTTCTCTAATTGCATCTTTCTCTTTTTTTTTATTGTTCTGTGTCTGCCTGTTTTGTCTCAATCTCCGCCTAGGTGTACACACACACCCACACACACTCACGCTTACACACACACACTCGTACACACACATGCACACACTATGTATGTATGTATATTGTATGTATGTATGTATGTATGTATGTATGTATGTATGTATGCATGTATGTATGTAGATAGGTATATATGTACGTATGTATGTATGTATGTATGTATGTATGTATGTATAGGTATGTGTAGGTAGGTATGTATGTATGTATGTATGTATGTATGTATGTATGTGTATGTATGTGTATGTATGTATGTATGTATGTATGTATGTATGTATGTATGTATGCATGTATGTATGTATAGTATGTATAGTATGTATATATGTATATATGTATGTACGTATGTATGTATGTATGTATGTATGTATGTATGTACGTATGTATGTATGTATCTATGTATGTATGTAGGTATGATGTATATCTATATGTATATGTTTGTATGTATGTATACTACAAAGTATGCACATTTATGTATCCATCAACAACAATACCCATTTCAGTTACACACAATGCATTAATAATACATGCCATTGCCAACTCCGGTTTCCTAGCACATAAACGTTTTGATTCCTGAGATCGATTTCCCGTATCACAGATGCATTTACTGTATGTCATTGACTCCGTCATACGGGGTCTATACCGTTACTTGATTCTTTCTACTGAAATCATTCAACAAACCAATCATTCAACAAACCAATCATTCAACAAACCAATCATTCTACAAACCAATCATTCAACAAACCAATCATTCAACAAACCAATCATTCAACAAACCAATACTTCAAAAACCAATCATTCAACAAACCAATCATTCAAAAAAATCATTCAAAAACAATCATTCAACAAACCAATCATTCAACAAACCAATCATTCAACAAACCAATCATTCATAACATTGGTGGCTTTTGTACTTGGGGACGCCATCTTCGATTTCATCACCATCAAAGCCCTCCACTCCTACCACTACCAGGCTATAGACCGCGAACAAACAGTAGCCAATCATCCTTGTCCCTCACCAGCTTCTTCGGGTCAATGGTAACAGAAGCTCTTACATCTCACAAGGGATTTGGAAGATCTGTATCTGGTTGTGTAGCCGATGTGTTTTTTACAAGGTAAAAGTTAGTCTTACACCCAATCCCCGAACTGGAGGGCCAGGTGATTGTTTTCGATAACCTCAATCTGAAAGTGGCCGTCAATTCGCATGTTATGACATGCAGGGTCACGTTGGGAGAAATCTTTTCAACACGCCTGCTCAGAGGCCACAGGGTGGGACTTTGATATCATCTGGAAAAACATCTAAATGGAATATGTTTTCTTATCAAGCGTTTCGTTGTTGGGATGAAAAATACTCACTCGTTGTCATTATCATGATCATCATCATCATCATCATCATCATCATCATCATCATAAATTATTATGTTAAAAAATCTAGCTGAGTTGTTACAAAGTCCGATACTTCATGTACACAGGCCTGCAACGTCAAAGGCCTATCATTGAGATGGATGTGTCATCCAAGGCCTGATGAGATTTGACATTCCTTGTCACGTCGAAGGCCTATCATTGAGATGATGGATTGTCACGTCCAAGGCCTATCATTGAGATGGGATGTTTTGACATTCCTTGTCACATCCAAGACTTATCATTGAGATGTGATGTTTTGACATTCCTTGTCACGTCCAAGGCCTATCATTGAGATGTGATGTTTTGACATTCCTTGTCACGTCCAAGGCCTATCATTGAGATGTGATGTTTTGACATTCCTTGTCACGTCCAAGGCCTATCATTGAGAAGTGATGTTTTGACATTCCTTGTCACGTCTAAGGCCTATCATTGAGATAGAATGTTTTGACATTCCTTGTCACGCCCAAGGCCTATTATTGAGATAGGATGTTTTGACATTCCTTGGCCGTCAAGGCCTATCATTGAGATGGGATGTTTTGACATTTCTCGTCAAGTCCAGGCCTATCATTGAGATAGATGTTTTGACATTCCTTGTCACGTCCAAGGCCTATCATTGAGATAGGATGTTTTGACATTCCTTGTCACGTCCATGGCCTATCATTGAGATGGGATATTTTGACTGGTGGTGTGGTGGTGTGGGTGTGGTGTGGTGGTGTGGTGGTGTGGTGTGGTGGTGTGTGTGTGGTGTGGTGGTGTGGTGGTGTGGTGGTGGTGGGTGTTGATGTGGTGTGTGGTGTGGTAGTGGTGTGTGTGGTGGTGGTGGTGGTGTGTGGTGGTGGTGGTGGTGTGTGTGGTGGTGGTGGTGGTGTGGTGTGTGGGTGGTGTGGTGGTGGTGGTGGTGGTGTGGTGGTGGTGGTGTGGTGGTGTGGTGGTGTTGGTGTGGTGGTGTGGTGGTGGTTGTGGGGTGTGGTGGTGGTGATGTGGTGGTGTGGTGGTGGTGGTGGTGTGGTGGTGTGGTGGTGTGGTGGTGTGGTGGTAGTGGTGGTGTGGGTGTGGTGTGGTGGTGGTGTGGTGGTGGTGGTGTGGTGTGTGGTGGTGTGGTGGTGTGGTGGTGGTGGTGGTGTGTGGTGGGTGGTGGTGTGGTAGTGGTGGTGTGGTGGTGTGGTGGTGGTGTGGTGGTGGTGGTGGTGTGGTGGTGGGGTGGTAGTGGTGGTGTGGTGGTAGTGGTGGTGTGGTGGTAGTGGTGGTGTGGTGGTAGTGGTGGTGTGGTGGTAGTGGTGGTGTGGTGGTAGTGGTGGTGTGGTGGTAGTGGTGGTGGTGGTGGTGGTGGTGTGGTGGTGTGGTGGTGGTGGTGTGGTGGTGGTGGTGGTGTGGTGGTGTGGTGGTAGTGGTGGTGTGGTGGTAGTGGTGGTGTGGTGGTAGTGGTGGTGTGGTGGTGGTGTGGTGGTAGTGGTGATGTGTGGTGGTAGTGGTGGTGTGGTGGTAGTGGTGGTGTGGTGGTAGTGGTGGTGTGGTGGTAGTGGTGGTGTGGTGGTAGTGGTGGTGTGGTGGTAGTGGTGGTGTGGTGGTAGTGGTGGTGTGGTGGTGTGCGGGGGGTGGTGGTGGGGGGGGGGTGTCGGGTGGTGGGGGGGTGGGGGGGTGGGTGGTGGGGGGTGGGGGGGGGTGTGGTGGTGTGGTCGGGTGGGCGGGGGGGGGGGGGGGGTGGTGTGGTGGTGGGGTGGTGTGGGGGGTGTGGTGGTGTGGGGGTGGGGTGGTGGGGGGGTGGTGTGGGTGGTGTGGTGAGGTGGTGGTGGGGGGTGTGGTGGGGGTGGTGGTGTGGGGGTGTGGTGGCGTGGTGGTGGGGTGGTGGGGTGAGGTGGTGTGGGGGGGTGTGGGGGTGGTGGTAGGTGTGGTGGTGGTGGGGGGGGGTGGGTGGGGTGTGGTGGGTGGTGGTGGTTGTGGTGGGGGGGGGGGGGGGGGGGTGGGGTGTGTTGGGGGGGGGGGGGGGGTGTGGGGGTGGTGTGGTGGGGTGGGGGGGGGGGGGTGTGGGTGGTGGGTGGGTGGTGGGGGGGGGGGGTGGTGGGTGGTGGGGTGTGTGGTGTGTGGTGTGGGGGGGGGTGGTGGGGGGGGGTGGGTGGGGGGGGGGGGGGGGTGTGGTGGTGGGGGGGGGGGGTGGTGGTGGGGGGGTGTGGTGGTGTGGGTGGTGTGGTGGTGGGGGTGGGTGGTGTGGTGGTGTGGTGGTGTGGATGGTTGATGTGGTGTTGGTTAGGTGTTTGCTGTGAGATGGTGTGGTGGATGTGTGGGTGGTGTGTGGGGGGTGGTGGTGTGGTGGGGGGGTGTGGTGGTGTGGGTGTGTTGTGGTGTGTGTGGTGTGGTGGTGTGGTTGGTGTGGTGGTGTGGGGGTGTGGGAGGTGGGTGGGTGTGGTGGTGTGGTGGATGTGGTGGTGGTGTGGTGTGGTGGGGGGGGTGTGGGGTGGGGTGGGTGTGGTGGTGGTGGGGGGGGGGTGGTGGGGGGGTGGTGGTGGTGGGGGGGGGTGGTGTGGGGGGGGGTGGTGGTGGGTGGGGGGTGGTGGGGGGGGGGTGGGGTGGGGGTGGGGGGGGGGGGGGGGTGGTGGTGTGGTGGTGGTGTGGTGGTGGTGTGGTGGTGGTGTAGTGGTGGTGTGGTGGTGGTGTGGTGGTGTGGTGGTGTGGTGGTGTGGTGGTGGTGTGGTGGTGTGGTGGTGTGGTGGTGGTGTGGTGGTGGTGTGGTGGTGGTGTGGTGGTGGTGGTGTGGTGGTGTGGTGGTGGTGGTGTGGTGATGGTGTGGTGGTGGTGGTGGTGGTGGTGGTGATGGTGTCGTGGTGATGGTGGTGGTATGGTGGTGTGGTGGTGGTGTGGTGGTGTGGTGGTGTGGTGGTGGTGTGGTGTCGTGGTGTGGTGGTGGTGTGGTGGTGGTGTGGTGGTGGTATGGTGGTGGTGTGGTTGTGGTGTGGTGGTGGTGGTGTGGTGGTGTGGTGGTGGTGTGGTGGTGGTGTAGTTGTGGTGTGGTGGTGGTGTGGTGGTGGTGTGGTGGTGGTGTGGTGGTGGTGTGGTGGTGGTGGTGTGGTGGTGTGGTGGGTGTGGATGGTGTGGTGATGGTGTGGTTGTGGTGTGGTGGTGGTGGTGTGGTGGTGTGGTGGTGTGGTGGTGGTGTGGTTGTGGTGTGGTGGTGGTGGTGTGGTGGTGTGGTGGTGGTGTGGTGGTGGTGTGGTGGTGGTGTGTGGTGGTGGTTAGGTGGTGGTGTGGTGATGGTGTGGTGGTGGTGGTGGTGGTGGTGGTGTGGTGGTGTGGTGGTGGTGTGGTGGTGTGGTGGTGGTGGTGTGGTGATGGTGTGGTGGTGGTGGTGGTGTGGTGGTGGTGTGGTGGTGGTGTGGTGGTGTGGTGGTGTGGTGGTGTGGTGGTGTGGTGGTGTGTGGTGGTGTGGTGGTGTGGTGGTGGTGTGGTGGTGGTGTGGTGGTGGTGTGGTGGTGGTGGTGTGGTGGTGTGGTGGTGGTGGTGTGGTGATGGTGTGGTGGTGGTGGTGTGGTGGTGGTGTGGTGGTGGTGGGTGGTGGTGGTGTGGTGGTGTGGTGGTGGTGGTGGTGATGGTGTGGTGGTGGTGGTGGTGGTGGTGATGGTGGTGTGGTGGTGGTGGTGGTATGGTGGTGTGGTGATGGTGTCGGTATGGTGGTGTGGTGGTGGTGTGGTGGTGTGGTGGTGGTGGTGGTGTGGTGGTGGTGGGTGGTGGTGGTGGTGTGGTGTGGTGGTGGTGGTGTGGTGATGGTGGTGGTGGTGGTGGTGGTGGTGGTGATGGTGTCGTGGTGGTGGTGGTGGTATGGTGGTGGTGGTGGTGGTGGTGGTGGTGTGGTGGTGGTGTGGTGGTGGTGGTGGTGGTGTGGTGGTGGTGGTGGTGGTGGTGGTGGTGGTGGTAGTGGTGTGGTGGTGTAGTGGTGTGGTGGTGTAGTGGTGTGGTGGTGTAGTGGTGTGGTGATGTAGTGGTGTGGTGATGGTGGTGGTGTGGTGGTGATCCCATGAGCTTATTGGGGTTTTTGTCGTTTATGTTGTTTTGCTTTTGTTTTTTGTCAAAGAATAATTTGTTGAGTTATTAGGTTCGCTGGTGTTTGGTATGTAAAAAAAGTTTGGAAAAAATCAAAAGTGAAAAAGTAAATAATAAAAGTGAGAAAGTAAATAATAAAACTGAAGAAAGTAAATAATAAAAAGTGAGAAAGTAAATAATACAAGTGAGAAAGCAAGTAATAAAATAAGAAGAAGTAGAAAAGAGACAGAAGCCATCCCTCTCCCCCTTTTTCCCAACCAAACAAAAACATAGTTCTTTGAATGTTATGTTGTCCATTATTATTACCATTATTATTACCATTATTATTACCACTATTATTACATTTTAACCATTCGAATTCTTTCAGCAAAGCGCTTACAAGATTTTGTGATGCGCATAATCAAAGCCTAGCTTGTGGGTTGTCTGTTGTCCTGGAGGAGGGGGGGGGGGGGGTGGGGAGGATGGCATCGTTTTAACTTTTTCATTTCTATCTTGCGTTGACATTTATTATTTTTATTTCCACGACCTTCCTTTCCATTGCCCCCATTCTCTCTATGATTTCTAACCAAGCCTTGGGCCATGCACAATGTTCACATCATTTCATTTTTACCTTTGTATGTATGTTTGATACTGCGCATGTATGTTCAATATTAGTCAGTTAGTGTTCTTTTTTTATTTGCCTTTTGACAAATTGCCAAATTGCCTACAGCTCTTATCTCCCTGTATTAGCGCTGTAGAAATGAACTTTTTATTATCTGCCAACATCTGTCAAAAACAGTGTTACAATAGCAATGGTATGTAGGGAGGTAAAGGGAAAATTTAACGTAGGGTGTTTGGGAAAAACGATGGGGTGGGATGGGGTAGGGGTATGGGGTGGGCACTGGTTTACAGATTCGAGTGGCATTTGCCACAATCCCCACTTTTGGCCCTTTATTAAAAGGCGCCATCTTGAATGCTGTGACATATTTCCCACCAATCACTGACCACGTTATCCTTTTTGGGGCCAAGGTCTCTCGTCTGTGGGCGGAGCTTTCATCACAATGTGCGGCCATTGGTTG
>JAXRKP010000230.1:52500-57500 GCA_037039925.1 Doris montereyensis | reverse complement strand
ACAATCAATACAAAATACTTCAATGGTATATATCCAATTACAATCCAAAGAGCCATCCCTTGAATGGTAACAGCATATATCCAAGACAATCAGCACCCCTTCAATGGTAACAGCATACATCCAACAGCTTAATCAATACACCCCTTGAATTAACAGCATATATCCAAGTACCATCAATACAATGTTAACCATACAATACCAAGAAATCAATACATCCCTTTGAATGGTAACAGCATATATCCAAGTACAATCAATACACCCCTTCAATGGTAACATCATATTATATCCAGTTATTGTGACCAATGCCAACAAATGGATTTTTCCCTCGAGTAACCATGGAAGAAGCTTTAACATAGATGGGACCACATTGAATTTGGATATACCAACCATGCATTCAAAGCAGATTTACTTTTTGTATGACATGGTGGGGTGGAAACACCAGGGAACAAGACATGGGATTGATAGGTAAAATAACAAAAGGGTGTCTACAGTAAGTAACAACAATCAATCACATCTGGAAGAAGTACACATGTACACTTACTGCTCACAGGAAATATAAAGCATCCTTAATGATTCGACCCACTCATTATATACCACAAATAGATTTGTCACATCGCTCCAGAAGAGCCATTCATTTAGTTCCTATGCCGAAGGGAGAGATACAAGAAATCTTTTCTTCCCTTCACTACCAATATTATATCATCGCCAACACCATACAATACCACTGTACTCGTTTTTAGACTCTCTTTCAAACACTCAGAGAGTTATTGCCACTGTTATATAACGAATTTTGCTTTTTTAAAATCCTGAACTTGACTACCATACCTGACTACCGTTGTAGAATATGAAGTGTATTCGGTTACTGCTGTGAAACCTAATGTGCCACCAAGCAAATGTGTCTGTATTTTGGTACAATAAAGATATATCTTATCTGATCTTTCTTTTGTCTCTCTCTCTCTCTCTCTCTCTCTCTCTCTCTCTCTCTCTCTCTTCCCATCTCTCTCTCTCTCCCTCTCTCTCTCTCTCTCTCTCTCTCTCTCTCTCTCTCTCTCTCTCTCTCTCTCTCTCTCTCTCTCTTTCTCTCTTTCTCTCTCTTCTCTCTCTCTCTCTCTCTCTCTCTCTCTCTCTCTCTCTCTCTCTGCTCTCTCTATCTGTTCTCTCTCTCTTTCTCTCTCTCAATACTTTGCCACCTCTCTCTCCGTCTCTTTCATTCACTTCCTTTTTTCCTCCTCTCCTCATCTCTTACCCTTTTTCTTGCTCTTCCCATCTTCGCACTTTTATTTTCCTTTCTCCTTCTCCTTCCTGTCTGTCTGTCTGTCTGTCTGTCTGTCTGTCTGTCTCTCTCTCTTTCTCTCCGCCCCCTTCTCTCTCTCCCTTCTCTCTCATTCACTCTCCTCTTTCCAACACTTTGCAGATTTAACCCCCCCCCACAATTTCCCCAAACTCCTCACAGCATTGATAGCCTACGTTTTTTGTTTACCCAGGTGTTTAATAATTCACCTGTATAAAAAAATACCGTGTCTATTGCCCTCAGCGTGAGACGTCTGGAGTGTGATGGTTATCGTGGAAGGTAGGAGGGGCGGTAATGACCAAAGCTGTGAGCTACTGGCCATGCTAATCCCATGCTTTGTTCAGGGGATTAGCACTGCGATCCTTACGCTTCACCTCCGGTCTAAAGACATTGGCAATGTGCAATTACAAAGCATGGTGAAACACGCTTCCAAGAGATTCTGTGAAATAGATCGTTCAACATGAATTCTAGAATAATATTCTTATCAATTGTTAAGAATACCATCCAGCATACAACAAACAGCTTCAAACAAACAAACAAAAAAAAAACAAAGAAAGAAAAGAGAAGAAAAAGAAACCCCACAAATATTTGCCAAAAACAAACAAAGAAAACTGGTCTGTTCACGTCAATTTGTAAAGACCTTGCAGCTGACCATGTAGGTACCTTAAACCATTTGTGTGCCTAGTCTGTCTACTTTATACCATTAGTTTTGATGTGGTTGTAGTTGTTGTAGTAGTTTGTGTGTGTGTGTGTGTGTGCACAGTGATGTTATCAGTTTGATGTAATTTGGGCGGGGTTAGGGTGGGGTGGGGACCTTTGCCTGTAGGGGTGTCTTCAATTGCCTGTAGGGGTGTCTTCACTTGCATGTAGGGGTGTCTTCAATTGCATGTGGAGTTAAAGAGGAAAATGTGGAGGTGAAGAAAGGAATAATGGAGTTAAAGAGGAAAATGTGAAGGTGAGAAAGAACGGAATAGAGTTAGGAGGAAAATGTGAAGCTGAAGAAAACAATGGAGTTAAAGGAGGAAAATGTGAAGGTGAAGAAAGGAATAGTGGAGTTACAGGAGGAAAATGTGAAGGTGAAGAAAGGAATAGTGGAGTTAAAGGAGGAAAATGTGAAGGCGAAGAAAGGAATAGTGAAGTTAAATGAGGAAAATGTGAAGGTGAAGAAAGGAATAATGGGTTAAAGGAGGAACACGTGGGGGGGGGAGGGTGAAGGAGAAAATAGTGGGGTTAACGGAGGAACACGTGAGGGTGGTGGAAGAAAAAAGGTGGAGGTGAAGGATTAAAATGTAAGGATGAAGGAAACAATAGTGGAGGTGAAGGATTAAAATGTAAATGATGAAGGAAACAATAGTGGTGAAGGATTAAAATGTAAGGATTAGTGGAGGTGAATTAAAATGTAAGGATGAAGGAAAACAATAGTGGAGGTGAAGGATTAAAATGTAAGGATGAAGGAAACAATAGTGGAGGTGAAGGATTAAAATGTAAATGAAGGAAACAATAGTGAGGTGAAGGATTAAATGTAAGGATGAAGGAAACAATAGTGGAAGAAGGATTAAAATGTAAGGATGAAGGAAACAATAGTGGAGGTGAAGGATTAAAATGTAAGGATGAAGGGAAACAATAGTGGAGGTGGTGGAGTAATAATATAAACTTTCACAAAAGTGGCACCGTGGAAAAACACACACACACATTTAGGACATACATACATACATAGGACACACACACACACATACATACATACACACATTACACACATACAAATACACACATACATTTAGGACTGTCTCTCATAGTCGTAATCACGCGTAACCCCCCTCCCCTCCCCCTATCCCCTCGCCTTTTCTCACTCTCATATTGAATCCACAAAGTTAGTCGAACCAACTTAAAATGCACACCCATTTCACGCACATGACATGAAGTTATGCTGACAAAAAGAATTGACACGAAA
The DNA here is from genome assembly GCA_037039925.1 of Doris montereyensis. Classification (NCBI taxonomy): domain Eukaryota; kingdom Metazoa; phylum Mollusca; class Gastropoda; order Nudibranchia; family Dorididae; genus Doris; species Doris montereyensis. The sequence continues at coordinate 54,258 of JAXRKP010000230.1, read as the reverse complement.
CTCTTGAAGCCAAAGGAGTAAAACAATTACCGGTACTACATGAAGATGTCGCTATTACGCTCTCTCTCCTTTTCGATGGCTGGTCTCACAACTATGTGTGACGTCACTGGTCGTTTTCAAGGAGGCTTCACATCGATTGGTGGACCGCCTTATAGTTTTTTTGTCGTTGCTATTTCTGTCATCGCCATCATCATCATTATCAGCCTGTATCGCCATCATCATCATCATCATCATCATCATCATCATCATCATCATTATCATCATTATTATCATCATCATCATCGCCACCGACATCGTTGTCTTCGCCATTTTTAATTACTTTTAACGATACGCTGCCTGATCGATCGCCTCTTGGCCTGCTTCTTCAATGCCAGCAAGTGAAAACAACGACACGATGCACTCGAGACTGTCTTCCTGAGTCTTTCTCAAACCACGCACCGCTGTTGGCGTCATCTTTTCAACGTCTTCTTTGTTTTTTCTAGTTTGAAGACTTGCACAACGAAGACAAGAACCAAAGACCCTCCAACAAAAAAGCAATTGAATGTACAAACCTCTCAAACAAAACCAAACAAAACCAAATAGCAGGAAGCCTGTACGGAATGTCCGCATGTCATTCATGAACTTTTAGCCCACCAATTGCAATTGGTTAGAAATGATATTGCTGGATCCATTCATTATGCCATTTCTCTTTTCTTTCCCATCCTCTATTCCCCTCTCCACGCCATTTCTCTTGATTCTTTCCCATCCTCTATTCCCCTCTCTCCCCTCCTCCCCTCCATCTAAGAGCACTTATATGGCTTGTATTACGTCGCTTTGTGCGTCCGGTAATAAATTACACCTGTCATTCGCCCTTCAATTCAAGGGTCTGTCAGTCTCTTACTTTGCTCCTTTCTAAATACGGTATCTCTTTGTCTTTGTGAGTCTGTCTTTGTATGTCTTTCTGTCTGTCTGTCTCTTTGCCTATAGGTCTATCTGTCTTTACAGTCTGCCTGTCTACCTTAGCTTTAAATACATTTGCGCTGACGGCGGCACTTTCCAGAGCTCTGACACTAATGTCGGATTTGGTGCTTTTTTAGACTTGAGTTTTATTTTACAAAATGGACAATTTTATGGGAGTTTAACGCTCTTTACAATGCTATAAGTTTTATAACAATTTATCAATTCAAAACCTGTATGTCTGGATATTTTTATATGTGGAATTATTGTTATAGTATAAAATCTGGACAGTGGTCACCAAATCAGTTAACCAAGTTGGGACAATGTTATGTTTTCGCCACGTTTCATGCTTTTGTTTCTGGTTGTTGTGTTTGGTGCGTTATCTACATAACCAAGCGTCTTCTTGACGATTCCACACAATGACTCTGGAAGTAATTATGCCTACCTGCAATACTTTATCTGCCCGTTGAGCTATTATAGCAAATCTTGCAACGCCTGAGGTGCTTACACGTATTATCAAGATTTAAACCAACAAAAAGTGGGACAATTTCAGCATGACCCGGGTCTCTCTTTCGGTTGCAAGATGTGTGTTGGCGACAAACGTTATCTATGAGGAAAAAGCCAATAGTAGCATGTTATATTATAGCAACTTTCCTTGCAACCTATGAGGAAAAAGCCAATTAGCATATCTATGAGGAAAAAGCCAATAGTAGCATGTTATATTATAGCAACTTTCCGGAAATGAAGAGGAAAGAAGACGGTAGGCAGATTGGCGAGGATATCTGAACATATTGTGATTTTATCCATAGTTTTACATTATAG
>JAXRKP010000230.1:35000-42500 GCA_037039925.1 Doris montereyensis | reverse complement strand
TAGAAATAATATGGACTGTTACAATCATGTTCCGTGTTAGAAATACTATGGACTGTTACAATCATGTTCCATGTTAGAAATACTATGGACTGTTACAATCATCTTCCCTGTTAGAAATACTATTGGCTGTTACAATCATCTTTCATGTGTTATAATCAGAAATACTATGGACTGTTACAATCATGTTCCCTGTTAGAAATACTATGGACTGTTACAATCATGTTCCCTGTTAGAAATAATATGGACTGTTACAATCATGTTCCCTGTTAGAAATACTATGGACTGTTACAATCATCTTTCATGTTAGAAATACTATGGACTGTTACAATCATGTTCCCTGTTAGAAATACTATTGACTGTTACAATCATCTTCCAATTGAGAAATACTATGGACTGTTACAATCATTTTCCCTCACAACAACATTAACTGTTACAACCCTCCCACCTACCCAGTCCCGTTTAAGAGATACCAAAAGACAGAACCTCAAAACAACAACATTAACCCACAACCCTCCCACCTACCCAGTCCCGTTTAAGAGATATCAAAAGACAGAATCTCAAAACAACAACATTAACCCACAACCCTCCCACCTACCCACTTTCTGTCCATACATTAGTGAACCGTTAGAGTTTCTGTTCGTACGCTAGTGAACCGTTACAGTTTCTGTCCATACATTAGTGAAATGTGAAAGTTTCTGTTCATACATTAGAGAACCGTTACAGTTTCTGTCCATACATTAGTGAAATGTTAAAGTTTCTGTTCATACATTAGTGAACCGTTACAGTTTCTGTTCATACATTAGTGAACCGTTACAGTGAACCGTTCTGTTCATACATTAGTGAACCCTTAGAGTTTCTGTTCATACATTAGTCAACCGTTACAGTTTCTGTTCATACATTAGTGAACCCTTAGAGTTTCTGTTCATACATTAGTCAACCGTTACAGTGTCTGTTCATACATTAGTCAACCGTTACACTTTCTGTTCATACATTAGTGAACCGTTACATTTCTGTTCATACATTAGTCAACCGTTACACTTTCTGTTCATACATTAGTGAACCGTTACACTTTCTGTTCATACATTAGTCAACCGTTACACTTGCAATGGCTGCCCACGTCTTAGGCAGTTTTTGTGGATTCACAACATGTGTATCCAGAACTAATTCTGAGATCACCGTCTACTGAGACTCGAGAATCACTCCACATTTTACAAGCAAATTAATTTGTGATTTGTAACCAGGTCAGTGGTTGATGTTTCCGACAGAGTCACGAGGGAGGCAAATCTTGCCCCTTTTTTATCACCAGGTTACAAACATGGATATTAATAATAATAACGTTAAATGGTGTCTAGACAAATAAAACGTAAGTCCTATCATAGTAGTAGTAGTAGTAGTAGTAGTAGTGGTAGTAGTAGTAATAGTAGTAGTAGTAGTAGTAGTAGTAGTAGTAGTAGTAGTAGTAATAGTAGTAGTAGTAGTAATAGGAGTAGTAGGAGCAGCAGCGGCAGCAGCAGCAGCAGCAGCAGCAGCAGCAGCAGCAGCAGTAGTAGTAGTAGTAGTAGTAGTAGTAGTAGTAGTAGTAGTAGTAGTAGTAGTAGTAGTAGTGTCTATTCTTCTTCTTGATTCCGTCAGGTTTGGTTCTTTAGAAATTTCGTACCAAAAAGCCTGGCAATAATTTTCATGACGGGTTGGGATTGGGGATTGGGGATTGGGGATTGGGAATTGGGGATTGGGGATTGTTGGGGACTAGGGATTGACATTGGGGATTGAGGGTTGGGGATTGGGAATTGGGCATTGGGGATTGGGGATGGTGATGTGGCTACCATTTCTGATGGGTATTGGGGATGGTGATAGCTACCATTTCTGATGGGTATTAGGGATGTCGATAGCTACCATTTCTGATGGGTATTGGGGATGGCGATAGCTACCATTTCTGATGGGTATTGGGTATGGCGATAGCTACCATTTCTGATGGGTATTGGGGATGGTGATAGCTACCATTTCTGATGGGTATTGGTATGGCGATAGCTCCATTTCTGATGGGTATTGGGGATGGTGATAACTACCATTTCTGATGGATATTGGGGATGGTGATAGCTACCATTTCTGATGGGTATTGGGGATGGCGATAGCTACCATTTCTGATGGATATTGGGATGGGATAACTACCATTTCTGATGGATATTGGGGATGGTATTAGCTACCATTTCTGATGGGCATTGGGGATGGCGATAGCTACCATTTGCTGTGGGCATTGGGGATGGCGATAGCTACCATTTCTGATGATGATATTGAAGACAACATAGGGATGATGATGGAGTATTTTTTGTATGGCAATGCTTTTTGATGACATGTAGGCCTGGTGCTACACGCCTGGGACTGGAAATGTTAAGATTGTCTTGGACTGCAACCATTGAATGACCAACCATGTCTATTTATCATTACTTATTGTTGTCTATTGAATGACTAACAATGTCTATTTATCACCACTAAATACACTATTTGTTTCTGATTGAATGATCAACCACGTCTATTTATCACTACTAAATACAATATTTTGTTCTCTATTGAATGACCAACCATGTCTATTTATCACTACTAAATTGAATGAGTATTCTGATGGGCATTGGGAATGACCAACCATGTCTATTTATCATTACTACAATATTCTGATGGGCATTGAATGATCAACCACGTCTATTTATCACTACTAAATAACAGTAACGTTCTCTATTTTTTGATCAACCATGTCTATTTATCGCTACTGGAAATGTTAAGATTGTTCTGCAACCATTGAATGATCAACCATGTCTATGTATCATTACTAAATACAATATTTGTTCTCTATTGAATGATCAACCACGTCTATTTATCACCACTAAATACAGTATTTGTTCTCCATTGAATGACCAACCACGTCTATTTATCACTACTAAATACAATATTTGTTCTCTATTGAATGATCAACCATGTCTATTTATCACTACTAAATACAATATTTATTTGTCTATTGAATGATCAACCACGTCTATTTATCACTACTAAATACAATATTTGTTCTCCCATTGAATGACCAACCATGTCTATTTATCACTTACTAAATACAGTATTTGTTCTCTATTGAATGATCAACCATGTCTATTTATCACTACTAAATACAGTATTTGTTCTCTATTGAATGATCAACCATGTCTATTTATCACTACTAAATACAATATTTGTTCTCTATTGAATGATCAACCACGTCTATTTATCACTACTAAATACAGTATTTGTTCTCTATTGAATGACCAACCATGTCTATTTATCACTACTAAATACAATATTTGTTCTCTATTGAATGATCAACCATGTCTATTTATCACTACTAAATACAATAATATTTGTTCTCCATTGAATGATCAACCATGTCTATTTATCATTACTAAATAAAGTATTTGTTCTCTATTGAATGATCAACCACGTCTATTTATCACTACTAAATACAGTATTTGTTCTCTATTGAATGATCAACCACGTCTATTTATCACTACTAAATACAGTATTTGTTCTCCATTGTCAAGTTGAAAACGTGACATTGATCAGGTGCATACCTCGCCAATGGTGGCTTCTGTTGTGTGTTTGTTGTCTTTGATCTTCGAACCGTACCTCCCATTTCATCGTATGCATTGTAGACCCCAATTAGTTAATATCAGTCGTTTATTTGGGATGCCATTATTTGCCTTCATTTTCATCCCGACGTTCATGCGTTTTGAAAGGATAAATAATTTTTGTTTTTTTGTAAATTAAACATTCAATGTAGATGGAGATGTCGATGGTTGTTACAATTACAATTTTGCAGCTGTGACCTAAACATCCCATTAAACTCATTAAAGTGCATTTTATGTACACACGACATGTCAGATTAGGTTTGGTACCACATCATCTAACCTGCCGAAAACTAAAGTGACTTTCACATATTCAGAGTTAAAAGTTTTGCGTGAAATAAGCCATGCTTAGATCAAGACTTCCTATATAGCTAATCAGAATCTCATCATTAGAGCTATGAACGATTACAATTTATATCTATTGCTCAGTGTGAACGTTGATAGCGAGATCTAGAGCCTCCCACAAATCCGATATATTCAGATTTTGGTCTAAATTTAGATCTAGAATGAATCTAGATCTACATCTAGTTAGACTAAATCTAGGGTTGGATCTAGATTTATAAATCATCTAGATTTATAGCTCTACTTCGTATCAATTTGATCATGTATATGAAGATCAGTGAAGATGAAGAATTATATTACATTATAAAGAAACTAGAAATGGATTTCGCCTTAAAAAAGCAAACCAGTGGGTTATTAAAAGTGCAAACCTTTGTTTACGTCAAGAAAGGTCATCCATATTAGGTCAGAACATTAAAAGCCTGGCTTTACAAACATGGTGGAACATTAAAAACCTGGCTTTACAAACATGGGTAGAACATTAAAATCCTCGCTTTACAAACATGGGTAGAACATTAAAAATCCTCGCTTTACAAACATGGGTAGAACATTAAAAGCCTGGCTTTACAAACATGGGTAGAACATTAAAAAGCCTGGCTTTACAAACATGGGTAGAACATTAAAAGCCTGGCTTTACAAACATGGGTAGAACATTAAAAAGCCTGGCTTTACAAACATGGGTAGAACATTAAAAACCTGGCTTTACAAACATGGGTAGAACATTAAAAACCTGGCAAACATTTACAAAACATGGGTAGAACATTAAAGCCTGGCTTTACAAACATGTCAAAGTCAGTGTCATCATCCAGAGTAGATTTCAGAAATCTCTCGCTTAACAAATCTGCCTTGCGTTTTGCCAATGTGATTGGTGGTTATTCTAAGGCCTAGATTCTCATCCAATCGGAATGCTAGATCGAAAGGCTGCCCGAGCGCTGCCTTTGACAACTGAATGCGTCCGTGTACAGACGTTATGAATATATCGTTACGCACCATAGCAACCTCAATGACAACCACGACAAAGGATATGTTATAATGATAATTAAGACAATATTTTCTTCTAAAAATCGAATAAATTGTACTAATTATACATCATCCCCCACTTCAAAGTCATACATATAGGATATCAACTAAAACTCCTTTTCTTTTTGCAGCATCTTAATGTTGGTTGATACTTTGAAACTTATCGAGTCAACTGATTGTCCACATGGAAAACTGAAACTTATCGAGGTCAACTGATTGTCCACATGGAAAACTGAATCTTATCGAGGACAACTGATTGGCCACATGGAAAACTGAATCTTATCGAGGTCAACTGATTGTCCACATGGAAAACTGAATCTTATCGATGTCAACTGATTGTCCACATGGAAAACTGAATCTTATCGAGGTCAACTGATTGTCCACATGGACAACTGAATCTTATCGAGGTCAACTGATTGGCCACATGGAAAACTGAATCTTATCGAGGACAACTGATTGGCCACATGGAAAACTGAATCTTATCGAGGTCAACTGATTGTCCACATGGAAAATAGTGACATGGGTGAGTTTCAAGATTTTAAAACACATTTTTAGACGATAGCCTGTAAAATATAATGATGTTGTAAGAGCGCAAAGTAGATACATGTACCTGCTAGCTAGCTAGTAAGGTAGTTAAATCAAAAGGTTTCCAGATGGTAAGAATGATAGATAGACAGACAGACAGAACGAAAGTACGATATCAGAAGAAATAAGGAAGCTCGGCAAGTAGATTGCATATATATACATTGTATTGATAGATAGATATACATAATAATATATTGATAATAGATGGAAAGGAATAACAAAACGAGACAAACAGATGTATTGATAGATATAACTGCTATTTAAGGGGGGGGGTGGGGGAGGAGGAGGACTCTTGGAGTGAAAATTTCCCCTTGTGTATCTCTCAGTTTAACTTATGTATAGGTGTAATGGACATGATGTGCAGCGTTGAAGTATGTTTTTTTTTACTGACGATGTCGGTTGTCATGAAACGGCCACCATCTTGGATTTTGCCCCAAATTTTCACATCAATAGGCTTCTACATTATTCAACAAATTTCTTACAAACTTGGCACACACTTTTTTTTTTTTATACAATATTTGAATTGAATGAGATCGGATTTTAGTTTTATTAGTAATTTTTTTGTTTTTATGAATTTTGAAAGTAGCATATGAGAACAACCCAAAAGTATAAAAAATAAATATTGTACAAAAATTTCAATTTTCACAAAACTATAATACATATCGAAAAAGCATTAATTATTTTCTTTGTTTGATGCCACTCATCATGTACGAATTTCATGAAGATACGTTGATAAAAAAAAAGCCACGGCATTTTGAGAAAATCATATTTTTTCTCTTTTTTTTGTTATTTGAATACATTTTTCCCCTCTAAACCTAAGACAAGAGTAGGATAATACTTTGATGCATCACAAAACCGTGAGTCTCAACTTCTTCTGATCGACACTGTTTCAAGTGCCCTAGCACCTCTTTACCTCTTTACCTCTTTACCTCTTTACCTCTTACCTCTTTACCTTTACCTCTTTACCTCTTTACCTCTTTACCTCTTTACCTCTTTACCTCTTTACCTCTTTTACCTCTTTACCTCTTACCTCTTTACCTCTTTACCTCTTTTTTCTTTTACCTCTTCTTTACCTCTTTACCTCTTTACCTCTTTACCTCTTTACCTCTTTACCTCTTTTACCTCTTACCTCTTTACCTCTTTACCTCTTTACCTCTTTACCTCTTTACCTCTTTACCTCTTTACCTCTTTACCTCTTTACCCATTTCCAGATGGTGCATGTTGATAAAAAGTGTGCAGAAATATGTCATGTATGTTCCGGGCGATCTCAGGCAATATTCATAATAGATGATCAGAAGAGTTTCTTTTGGATAACGTATATTGTGAAAATCAAAGTGAGTACCAACTTGCCGTACTTTAGATAATATTTCTGGCTTGTATCGTATACTAGCTGTATCGATTCTAAAAAAAGAATCGTATAAATTCACAAAATGGATATTAAAAGCTTCTTTTATGATATTGTGACTATCCACTAGTATGATAGACTAGATTTGTACCATTTTAGGTATAAAAAGAGCTTACCAGGACCCCCCCTTAAAAAATAAGAAGAAACAACTAAATGTATATCGAAAATATGATTGATATGACTACATAATTACAGAGCTAGCTAGATGCAAACTGATAATAATAATAACAATAATATGATGATAATAGTAATGTTATTATTATTATTATTATTATTATTATTATTATTATTATTATTATTATTATTATTATTATTATTATTATTATTATTATTTATTGATTATTATAATATAAATGATAATAGTAATGATAATATTAAAATAGATAAATCTAAAGATATATATATATATATATATATATATATATATATATATATATATATATATATATATATATATATATATATATATATATATATATATATATATATATATATATATATATA
>JAXRKP010000230.1:15000-25000 GCA_037039925.1 Doris montereyensis | reverse complement strand
CACAGACTGCCATGTAGTGTTACAGTACTTAGGATGTTTAGTGTTACACAGACTGTCATGTTTAGTGTTAGGATGTTTAGTGTTACACAGACTGCTATGTACAGTAGGATGTTTAGTGTTACACAGACTGTCATGTACAGTACTAGTAGGATGTTTAGTGTTACACAGACTGTCATGTACAGTAGGATGTTTAGTGTTACACAGACTGTCATGTGTTTATAGTAGGATGTTTAGTGTTACACAGACTGTCATGTATAGTAGGATGTTTAGTGTTACACAGACTGTCATGTACAGTAAGATGTTTAGTGTTACACAGACTGTCATGTATTAGTAGGATGTTTAGTGTTACACAGACTGTCATGTACAGTATGATGTTTAGTGTTACACAGACTGCCATGTACAGTAGGATGTTTATTCTAGTAGGATGTTTAGTGTTACACAGACTGTCATGTACAGTACTAGTAAGATGTTTAGTGTTACACAGACTGCCATGTACAGTACTAGTAGGATGTTTAGTGTTACACAAACTGTCATGTGCAGTACTAGTAGGATGTTTAGTGTTACACAGACTGTCATGTATAATAGGATGTTTAGTGTTACACAGACTGTCATGTACAGTAGGATGTTTAGTGTTACACAGACTGTCATGTATAGTAGGATGTTTAGTGTTACACAGACTGTCATGTATAGTAGGATGTTTAGTGTTACACAGACTGTCATGTGCAGTACAGTAAGATGTTTAGTGTTACACAGACTGTCATGTATAGTAGTTTGAAGATGTTTAGTGTTACACAGACTGTCATTTTACTGTAGTGTTTAGTGTTACTATGTAAATAAATAACAAATCGGATGTTTAGTGTTACACAGACTGTCATGTACAGTAGTAGGATGTTTAGTGTTACACAGACTGCCATGTACAGTACTAGTAAGATGTTTAGTGTTACACAGACTGTCATGTAGCAGTACTAGATGTTTAGTGTTACACAGACTGTCATGTACAATGACTTATTAGGATCTTTAGTATTAACAGACTGTTGTAGTGTTAGGATGTTTAGTGTTACACAGACAGTCACTAAACAGTAGGATGTTTAGTGTTACACAGACTGTCAGTATAGTAGGATGTTTAGTGTTACACAGACTGCCATGTACAGTAGGATGTTTAGTGGAAACACAGACTGTCATGTACAGTAGGATGTTTAGTGTTAGACAGACTGTCATGTACAGCAGGATGTTTAGTGTTAACAGACTGTCATGTATAGGGATGTTTAGTGTTACACAGCTGTCATGTATAGTACTAGTAAGATGTTTAGTGTTACACAGACTGTCATGTACATAGGATGTTTAGTTTTACACAGACTGCCATGTACAGTAGTAGATGTTTAGTGTTACACAGACTGCCATGTACAGTACTAGTAGGATGTTTAGTGTTACACAGACTGTCATGTGCAGTACTAGTAAGATGTTTAGTGTTACACAGACTGCCATGTACAGCAGGATGTTTAGTGTTACACAGACTGCCATGTACAGTACTAAATAGATGTTTAGTGTTACACAGACTGCCATGTACAGTAGTATAGATGTTTAGTGTTACACAGACTGTCATGTACAGTACTAGTAGGATGTTTAGTGTTACACAGACTGCCATGTACAGTACTAGTAAGATGTTTAGTGTTACACAGACTGTCATGTACAGTAGGATGTTTAGTGTTACACAGACTGCCATGTACAGTGCTAGTAAGATGTTTAGTGTTTTCACAGACTGTCATGTACAGTACTAGTAGGATGTTTAGTGTTACACAGACTGCCATGTACAGTACTAGTAAGATGTTTAAGTGTTACACAAACTGGCATGTACAGTACTAGTAGGATGTTTAGTGTTACACAGACTACCATGTTTAGTGTTACACAGACTACTAGTAGGATGTTTAGTGTTACACAGACTGCCATGTACAATACTAGTAGGATGTTTAGTGTTACACAGACTGCCATGTACAGTACTAGTAAGATGTTTAGTGTTACACAGACTGTCATGTACAGTATTAGTAGATGTTTATGTTACACAGATTGCCATGTACAGTACTAGTAGGATGTTTAGTGTTACACAAACTGCCATGGGAGTACTAGTAGGATGTTTAGTGTTACACAGACTGCCATGTACAGTACTAGAAGATGTTTAGTGTTACACAGACTGCCATGTACAGTACTAGTAGGATGTTTAGTGTTACACAGACTGCCATGTACAGTAAGATGTTTAGTGTTACACAGACTGCCATGTACAGTAGTAAGATGTTTAGTGTTACACAGACTGTCATGTTTGTACAGTAGGATGTTTAGTGTTACACAGACTGCCATGTACAGTACTAGTAGATGTTTAGTGTTACACAAACTGCCATGTACAGTACTAGTAAGATGTTTAGTGTTACACAAACTGTCATGTACAGTACTAGTAAGATGTTTAGTGTTACACAGACTGTCATGTACAGTACTAGTAGGATGTTTAGTGTTACACAGACTGTCATGTACAGTACTAGTAGGATGTTTAGTGTTACACAGACTGCCATGTACAGTACTAGTAGGATGTTTAGTGTTACACAGACTGTAATGTTTACACAGTACAGTAGGATGTTTAGTGTTACACAGACTGTCCATGTACAGTAGGATGTTTAGTGTTAGGATGTGTACAGTAAGATGTTTAGTGTTACACAGACTGCCATGTACAGTAGGATGTTTAGTGTTACACAAACTGTTACACATGTCATGTACTAGTAGGATGTTTAGTGTTACACAGACTGTCATGTACAGTAGGATGTTTAGTGTTACACAGACTGTCATGTACAGTAGGATGTTTAGTGTTACACAGACTGTCATGTACAGTAGGATGTTTAGTGTTACACAGTACAGTGGATCATGTACAGATACTACAGTAGGATGTTTAGTGTTACACAGACTGCCATGTACAGGATGTTTACTGGTAAGATGTTTAGTGTTACACAAACTGTCATGTACAGTAGGTCAGATGTTTAGTGTTACACAGACTGTCATGTACAGTACAGTAGGATGTTTAGTGTTACACAGACTGCCATGTACAGTACTATGTTTAGTGTTACACAGACTGTCATGTACAGTAGGATGTTTAGTGTTACAAACTGCCATGTACAGTAAGAGTTTAGTGTTACACAGTGTCATGTACAGTAAATGTTTATGTACAGTACAGTAAGTATGATTTAGTGTTACACAGACTGTCATGTACAGTACTAGTAGGATGTTTAGTGTTACACAGACTGCCATGTACAGTACTAGTGTTACACAGATGTTTAGTGTTACACAAACTGCCATGTACAGTACAGTAAGATGTTTAGTGTTACACAGACTGCCATGTACAGTACTAGTAGGATGTTTAGTGTTACACAGACTGCCATGTACAGTACTAGTATGTTTAGTGTTACACAGACTACCATGTACAGCACTAGTAGTAGGATGTTTAGTGTTACACAGACTGCCATGTACAGTACTAGTAGGATGTTTAGTGTTACACAGACTGCCATGTACAGTACTAGTAAGATGTTTAGTGTTACACAAACTGCCATGTACAGTACTAGTAAGATGTTAAGTGTTACACAAACTGCCATGTACAGTACTAGTAGGATGTTTAGTGTTACACAAACTGCCATGTACAGTACTAGTAGGATGTTTAGTGTTACACAGACTACCATGTACAGTTAGGATGTTTAGTGTTACACAAACTGTCATGTACAGTACTAGTAGGATGTTTAGTGTTACACAGACTGCCATGTACAGTACTAGTAGATGTTTAGTGTTACACAAACTGCCATGTACAGTACTAGTAAGATGTTTAGTGTTACACAAAACTGTCATGTACAGTACTAGTAGGATGTTTAGTGTTACACAAACTGCCATGTACAGTACTAGTAAGATGTTTAGTGTTACACAGACTGTCATGTACATTACTAGTAAGATGTTTAGTGTTACACAGACTGCCATGTACAGTACTAGTAGGATGTTTAGTGTTACACAAACTGTCATGTACAGTACTAGTAGGATGTTTAGTGTTACACAGACTGCCATGTACAGTAGGATGTTTAGTGTTACACAGACTGTCATGTACAGTAGGATGTTTAGTGTTACACAGACTGCCATGTACAGTAGGATGTTTACTGTTACACAAAAGTGGCATGTACAGTACTAGTAAGATGTTTAGTTTTACACAGACTGTCATGTACAGTACTAGTAGAATGTTGAGTGTTACACAGACTGCCATGTACAGTAGAAGTAAGATGTTTAGTGTTACACAGCCTGTCATGTACAGTACTAGTAGGATGTTTAGTGTTACACAAACTGCCATGTACAGTACTAGTAGGATGTTTAGTGTTACACAGACTACCATGTACAGTAGGATGTTTAGTATTACACAAACTGCATGTACAGTACTAGTAGGATGTTTAGTGTTACACAACTACCGTACTAGTAGAATGTTTAGTATTACACAGACTATCATGTACATTAGGATGTTTAGTGTTACACAAACTGTCATGTACAGTACTAGTAGGATGTTTAGTGTTACACAGACTACCATGTACAGTAGGATGTTTAGTGTTACACAGACTGTCATGTACAGTACTAGTAGGATGTTTAGTGTTACACAGACTACCATGTACAGTAGAATGTTTAGTGTTATTGTCACACAGAAGATGTTTATCATGTACAGTACTAGTAGGATGTTTAGTGTTACACAGACTGCCATGTACAGTACTAGTAGGATGTTTAGTGTTACACAAACTGTCATGTACAGTAGGATGTTTAGTGTTACACAAACTGCCATGTACGGTACTGTTTGGTAAGATGTTTAGTGTTGCCAAACCGTCATGTAAACAGAACGAATTGCCTTACAAATGTTTAGAGAACGAATCGTACTGGTAAGATGTTTGAGTGTTGCAAACAGAACGAATTGCCTTACAAAGAGAACGAATCGCCTTGCAAACAGAACGAATTTCCTTACAAAGAGAACGAATCGCCTTGCAAACAGAACGAATTTCCTTACAAAGAGAATGAATCGCCTTGCAAACAGAACGAATTGCCTTACAAAGAGAACGAATCGCCTTGCAAACAGAACGAATTTCCTTACAAAGAGAACGAATCGCCTTGCAAACAGAACGAATTGCCTTACAAAGAGAACGAATCGCCTTGCAAACAGAACGAATTGCCTTACAAAGAGAACGAATCGCCTTGCATAGAGAAGAAATCGCCTTGCAAAGAGAACGAATCACCTTGCAAAGAGAAGGAGTCGCCTTGCAAAGAGAACGAACAGCCTTGCAAAGAGAACGAACAGCCTTGCAAAGAGAACGAACAGTCTTGCAAAGAGAACGAATCGCCTTGCAAATTGAACGAATCGCCTTGCAAATTGAACGAATCGCCTTGCAAAGAGAACGAATCGCCTTGCAAAGAGAACGAATCGCCTTGCAAAGAGAACGAATCGCCTTGCAAAGAGAAGGAATCGCCTTGCAAAGAGAACGAATCGCCTTGCAAAGAAAACGAACCGATCGCCTTGCAAAGACAACGAACCGCCTTGCATAAAGAATTGAACCCACCTTGCATAATGAATGAACCGTCTTGCATAAGGAATGAACCGCCTTGCATAAGGAATGAACCATCTTGCATAAGGAATGAACCGTCTTGCATAAGGAATGAACCGTCTTGCAGAAAGAATGAACCACTCTTGCATAAGGAATGAACCACCTTGCATAAGGAATGAACCGTCTTGCAGAAGGAATGAATCGTCTTGCATAAGGAATGAACCGTCTTGCATAAGGAATGAACCGTCTTGCATAAGGAATGAACCGTCTTGCAGAAGGAATGAACCACCTTGCATAAGGAATGAACCGTCTTGCATAAGGAATGAACCACCTTACATAAGGAATGAACCGTCTTGCAGAGGGAATGAATCGTCTTGCATAAGGAATGAACCGTCTTGTACTATAAGGAATGAACCGTCTTGCATGAGGAATGAATCGCCTTGCATAAGGAATGAACCGTCTTGCATAAGGAATGAACCGTCTTGTATAAGGAATGAACTGCCTTGCATAAGGAATGAACCGCCTTGCATCAGGAATGAACCGTCTTGCATAAGGAATGAATCGCCTTGCATCAAGGAATGAACCGTCTTGCATAAGGAATAAACGCCTTGCATAAGGAATGACCACCTTGCAAAGAGAATGAATCCCTTGCAAAGAGAACCAACCGTCTTGCATAAGGAATAAACGTCTTGCAAAGAGAACGAACCGCCTTGCAAAGAGAACGAACCGCCTTGTAAAGAGTGTTTACTTGACGTTCTTACATTCTGAGTTGGTGAGAAACCTACACTTAGAGCAGCGTCTTTGCCGTACTTCGTGACGTGGTTTTACGTTATAGCGAGGCGATGTGTGCCGCTGGCGAGATCACTGGTGGCATTGCGCCTGGCAGTCATGGTACATTCTCTTCATGTTCGTGTGTTGTATTAACAGTCGCCCTCTTTTTCTTCCTTGTTGGGCTCTACCATTACACGATGTACTAAATTCATTGCGATGACAAGTAGAACAAGAGACCCAGTGCCCCACCAATACTGAGTGACGTCAACACTGCAACAAGACCGGCAGCTGGGCGTTTTCCTCGAACGAGACAGTGACAGAGATGGTGGCGCAGGTCAGAGTGAAGTGCAGAGACGTCAATGCCTATGCCCCACGTGGGGTACAAGGGTAAAAGTCAATAATGAAATATGTGATATGAGAGGGAGAGAGAGAGAGAGAGAGAGAGAGAGAGAGAGAGAGAGAGAGAGAGAGAGAGAGACAGAGAGAGAGAGAGAGAGAGAGAGAGAGAGAGAGAGAGAGAGACAGACAGAAAGACAGACAGACAGACAGACAGACAGACAGACAGACAGACAGACAGACAGACAGACAGACAGAGTGTGAGAGGAGAGAAGTGTTAAGTTATAACGTCGACTGTAACATCATTCTCACACTTACATTAGCAAAGACAGTGGCAGGATCCCAGCTGGTGAGAACAGAGGGTTCATTCTATAGATTTACTAATGGCAGCTACCAGACCATGAAAGTGGCAATTAATAGAATCTCATGACTTGTGTCCATTTGCCTGAGTGTAAATAAAGGCAACATCTTTGGTTATGCTGCTTAGCTGTGCACACATCATTGGATATAAGGCTGTCAAATTATAGTTAAACAATAACTGAGTAATAATAACTACCGCATAGATCCATGCAGTCTTGATGTCTTGGCCGTAACTTCGCTCTCCTAGGCGGATAAGGCATTATTATTAAGAACAATGCCTATTGACAACTGACTCGAGAGCAATTCGTTTGATAGAATATTTTGTTTTTATACTTGTGTTGGTTGTTTGTTTGAAAGAACGTGTTGTATTGTTTTTATACTTGTGTTGGTAGTTTGTTTGAAAGAACGTGTTGTATTGTTTTTATACTTGTGTTGGTTGTTTGTTTGAAAGAACGTGTTGTATTGTTTTTATACTTTTGTGTTGGTAGTTTGTTTGAAAGAACGTGTTTGTTTTTATACTTGTGTTAGTTTTTGTTTGAAAGAACGTGTTGTATTGTTTTTATACTGTTTAGTTGTTTGTTTGAAAGAACTTGTGTTGGTAGTTTGTTTGAAAGAACGTGTTGTATTGTTTTTATACTTGTGTTAGTTGTTTGTTTGAAAGAACGTGTTGTATTGTTTTTATACTTGTTTGTTTGTTTGAAAAGAACGTGTTGTATTGTTTTTATACTTGTGTTAGTTTTGTTTGGAAGAACGATTGTTTTTATACTTGTGTTAGTTGTTTGTTTGGAAGAACGTGTTGTATTGTTTTTATACTTGTGTTGGTTTGTTTGGAAGAACGTTTGTTTGACAGAGTTAGTTTGATATAACTTTCCTGAGTGTTTTATATTTGTTATTATGATTCTCACACTTTTTAGTTTTTGTTTGATAGAACGCTTGATTGATATTACCGCACAGTTATTTCTACGGCTTTTGTACTTGTTATTTGTTTGATAGAACGTTTCCTGTTGTGTTTTATATTTGTTATTATGATTACAATTAATAGAACGCTTCCTTATTATTATGATTACTTTCTACGGTTTTTGTACTTGTTATTTGTTTGATATGTTGTCTTATTTGTTTGATTTGTTTGAGGAACGTTTCCTGTTATGTTTTATGTTTGTTATTTCATTGATAGTATAATTACTTTCTACGTTATTTCGATAGACTGAGGCTAATAACAAAGAAAAATTGAGTCTTGATGTCTTGGCCTCAGCTCATCCCTGTGGCTTTGTGATATTTGTTATTAAGAACAACCTATTACTTTCTACGGTTTTTTATACTTGTGTTACGTTTGTTTGTTTTTATTTTGTTATTTTGTTTGATAGAATAATTGGTTGGTCACGACTTGTAATAGATTGATTGAATTCTAATCGATTGATTGTAATTGTTTGAAAGAACCCTGTTGTGTTTTATGTTTGTTTGATTTGTTTGATTGTATACAAATAATTGACCGTAATTACTTTCTCTAGATTGGTTTAAGAACTTTGTTGTAATTACGTTATCTTCTACGGTACATAGTAATAGATTGATTGTAATGGTACATGATTGATTGTATAGAACGTAATTTGATTGTAATGGTACTAGTAATAGATTGATTGTAATGGTACATAGTAATAGATTGATTAATTGTAATAGATTGATTGTAATGGTACATAGGAATAGATTGATTGTAATGGTACATACAGATTGATTGTAATACATCGAATTTTGTACTTAATAGATTGATTTGTTACATGTATAGATTGATTGTTTTTCTGTTGTTGTTGGTTATAATTTGTTAATTTGTTTTGATAGTATAATTTGATTTTCTACATAGTTTTGATTGTAATGGTACATAGTAATAGATTATTTCGATAGATCCAATTGAGGCTCCATCGTAATAATTGATTGTAATGGTACAAGTAATAGATTGAGTCGTTGGTTTCTAGTAATAGGTAAACCCTCAGCCATCTGAATAGGCTTTAGATTGAACCTAATAGGCCACCGTTTGAAGGGTTCTCTCCAAGCTCAAATAACCCACAGTCAGTGTAAAGAAAGAAGATTTAGCCGGCAGCCGTCACATAGAGAAGAACACCAGTAGCGTGTTGTTTCGTTGATGTGATCATAGTATTTGATTGTAATGGTACATAGTAATAGATTGATTGTAATGGTACATAGTAATAGATTGATTGTAATGGTACATAGTAATAGATTGATTGTAATTGTAATAGATTGATTGTAATGGTACATAGGATTGATAATAGAAATAGTAATAGATTGTAATGGTACATAGTAGATTGATTGTAATGGTACATAGATTGATTGTACTGGTACATAGTAATATATTGATTGTAATGGTACATAGTAATAGATTGATTGTAATGGATTGATTGTAATGGTACATACTTAGTAATAGATTGATTGTATAGAAATAGATTGATTGTAATGGTACATAGTAATAGGTTGGTTGTAATGGTACGTAGTAATAGGTTGATTGTAATGGTACGTAGTAATAGATTGATTGTAATGGTACGTAGTAATAGGTTGATTGTTGTAATGGTACATAGTAATAGATTGATTGTAATGGTACATAGTAATAGACTGATTGTAATGGTACATAGTAATAGACCGAATAGATTGTAATGGTACATAGTAATAGATTGATTGTAATGGTACTAATACATTGATTGTAATGGTACATTGATTGCAATATAGTAATTTGATTGTAATGGTACATATTGTAATGGTACATAGTAATATATTGATTGTAATGGTACATATAGATTGATTGTAGTAATACATTGATTGCAATGGTACATAGTAATAGATTGATTGTGATGGTACATAGTAATAGAAGTAATAATAAGAATAATTCAGTCTCAAGGTATATACAGCATACATCCATCACACGATGCTCAGGACAT
>JAXRKP010000230.1:5000-10000 GCA_037039925.1 Doris montereyensis | reverse complement strand
AAATATTCCGCCGAAAGAGAAGCCAACAACAAATATTCCGCCTAAAAGAGAAGCAAACAACAAATATTCCGCCGAAAGAGAAGCAAACAACAAATATTCCGCCCAAAGAGAAGACAAACAACAAATATTCCGCCCAAAGAGAAGCAAATCCAACAACAAACAAATATTCCGCCTAAAGAGAAACAAACAAATAAATATTCTGCAAACAACAACAAATATTCCGCCCAAAGAAAAGCAAACTACAAATATTCCGTCCAAAGAAAAGCCAACAACAAATATTCCGCCTAAAGAGAAGCAAACAACAAATATTCCGCCCAAAGAAAAGCAAATAACAAATATTCCCACTGAAAGCAAACAAGCTGAAAGAGAAGCAAACAATAAATATTCCGCCCAAAGAGAAGCAAATAACAAATATTCCGCCCAAATAGAAGCAAACAAGATATCTTCCGCCCAAAGAGAAGCAAACAACAAATATTCCGCCAAAAGAGAAGCAAATAATAAATATTCCGCCCAAATAGAAGTAAACAACAAAAGTATTTCCGCCCAAAGAGAAGCAACAACAAATATTCCGCCCAAAGAGAAGCAAACTATATTCCGCCCAAAGAGAAGAAATCAACAAATATTCCGCTCAAATAGAAGCAAGCTACAAATATTCCGCCCAAAGAGAAGAAAACTACAAATATTCTGCCCAAAGAGAAGAAAATACAAATATTCTGCCCAAAGAGAAGCAAATTACAAATATTCCCATAAAGAGAAGCAAACTACAAATATTCCGTCCAAAGAGAAGTAAACTACAAATATTCCGCGGAAAGAGTAAGCAAACAACAAATATTCCGCTCAAAGAGAAGCAAACTATAAAAAGTCCGCCCAAAGAGAAGAAAACTACAAATATTCCGACCAAAGATAAGCAAGCAAGAAATATTCCGCTGAAAGAGAAGCAAAACTACAAATATTCCGCCGCAAGAGAAGCAAACTACAAATACTCCGCCGAAAGAGAAGCAAACAACAAGTATTCCGCCCAAAGAGAAACAAACAACAAATATTCCGCCCAAAGAGAAGCAAACAACAAATATTCCGTCGAAAAGAAGCAAACAATAAATATTCCGCCTAAAGAGAAGCAAATAACAAATATTCCTCCCAAATAAAAGCAAACAAGATATCTTCCGCCCAAGAGAAGCAAACAACAAATATTCCGCCAAAGAGAAGCAAATAATAAATATCCCGCCCAAAGAGAAGCAAACTACAAATATTCTGCCCAAAGAGAAGCAAACAACAAATATTCCGTCCAAACAGAAGCAAACAACAAAATTCGGCCGAAAGAGAAGCAAATAACATATATTCCGTCCAAAGAGAAGCAAAAAACAAATATTACGCCGAAAGAGAAGCAAACAATAAATATTCCGCCCAAAGAGAAGCAACAAACAAATATTCCACCGAAAGAGAAGCAAATAACAAATCTTTCGCCTAAAGAGAAAACAAAACAACAAATATTCCGCCCAAAGAGAAGCAAACAACAAACATTTTGCCCAAAGAGAAGCAAACAGCAAATATTCCGCCCAAAGAGAAGGAATCAACAAATATTCCGCCGAAAGAGAAGCAAACAACAAATATTCCGCCCAAAGAGAAGCAAACAACAAATATTCCGCCCAAAGAGAAGCAAACAACAAATATTCCGCCCAAAGAGAAGCAAACAACAAATATTCCGCCGAAAGAGAAGCAAACAACAAATATTCCGCCGAAAGAGAAGCAAACAAGATATCTTCCGCCCAAAGAGAAGCAAACAACAAATATTCCGCCAAAAGAGAAGCAAACAAACAAATATTCAGCCAAAAGAGAAGCAACCAAAAAGCATTCCGGTCAAAGAGAAGCAAACAGCAATTCCTTTTCCCCCACCCCACTCCAAAAAGAAAAAGCCAAGCCAACAAAACAAAACAACTCCAATAATATAACAAAAACCAACAACCCTCTCACCCTCACACCCAAATAAACAACATAAAACAATCCCCAAAAAGTCTCACAACCATCTTTGCAAACCCAACCATTCGTACTAAATAAACTTACACAACCCAACCATTTGTACTAAATAAACTTACACAACCCAACCATTCGTACTAAATAAACTTAAACAACCCAACCACTCGTACTAAATAAAATCACACAACCCAACCATTCGTACTAAATAAACTTACACAACCCAACCATTTGTACTAAATAAACTTACACAACCCAACCATTTTGTACTAAATAAACTTAAACACCCAAAGCACTACAAATAAAATCAACCCAACCATTTGTACTAAATAAACTTACACAACCCAACCATTTGTACTAAATAAACTTACACAACCCAACCATTTGTACTAAATAAACTTACACAACCCAACCATTTGTACTAAATAAACTTACACAACCCAACCATTTGTACTAAATAAACTTACACAACCCAACCATTCGTACTAAATAAACTTACACAACCCAACCATTTGTACTAAATAAACTTACACAACCCAACCATTTGTACTAAATAAACTTACACAACCCAACCATTTGTACTAAATAAACTTACACAACCCAACCATTCGTACTAAATAAACTTACACAACCCAACCATTTGTACTAAATAAACTTACACAACCCAACCACTCGTACTAAATAAACTTACACAACCCAACCATTCGTACTAAATAAACTTACACAACCCAACCATTCGTACTAAATAAACTTACACAACCCAACCATTTGTACTAAATAAACTTACAAACACAACCATTCGTACTAAATAAACTTACACAACCCAACCATGTGTACTAAATAAACTTACACAACACAACCATTCGTACTAAATAAACTTACACAACCAAAGCACTCGTTCTAAATAAAATTACACAACACAACCATTCGTACTAAATAAACGTTGCACAACAGAACCTTCGGATTCCCACCAGCCTCTCACCCTAACAACAACGTGACAAAAACATTATAAACACAAAAAAACCAACCTCTCACCCCCCCCCCCTCACCTTCCTCCTTCACCCCCTCCAAAAATATTCCCAACAAACTCACCCCCCCCCCCTCCCCCTCAAGACGCAAAACAAACAAAACAGAACAAACACAAAACAAAACAAAAAAACATCAAGCCAACAAAACAAAACAAGATGTAAACAACCCCCCCCACAAAACCCCCCCCCAAAAACAAACAACAAAAAACAAAAAAACAAAAGAACCAACAAAACCCCCCAAAACCCCCCAAAAAACAAAAAACAAAACAAACAACAGAAACAATACAAACAATACAAAAGCAAAAAACATAAACATACAAACAATACAAAAAATACAAACAATACAACAATACAAACTATACAAACAATACAAACAATACAAACAATACAAACAGCACAAACAATACAAACAATACAAAAAATACAAACAATACACACAATACAAACAATACAAACAATACAAAAAATACCACAAAAATACAAACAATACAAATAAAAAACAAAACAAACCCACAACAACCTCTCCTCCACTTTCATTTTCGTTTCTGCTTTTTGCAGGCAGCAAGACTTGAACCTAACCATCGAACGCGGACAGAAACGCACAAACGTACATACCAATAATAATAATTTTGAAAAGTGCTAGATCTATTGCCAAAAAACTGTCTAACACCCCAACCCAAACAACAATTGAAATAGAAACACAAATAAAAGAGTATTAACACCCAGTGTGTACCATGTCAGCGCCGCCACACGAGAACGGGTCATGGGTCATTGGGTGCTAAGTGCTGGCATGTAAAGGGCAGGGAACTCATGTCTGTTCAAAGCCTAATTTATGTGGGTGAGCCTACCAAGGTAACATAATCGTTATGATTAGGCCATGGCAAACGCTATTGGCAAGTATTGGTGTGTTTTATGTCAGCTCTGTGTAGTAGAAAGCCTCAAATCAATGACGACACGTTTTGTCTCCGTCCTGCAGTATCTACCTATTACCGCTACTTATTGGAACTTATTGGAAATCAGATGGCCGAGTGGCTACTAGGCTTTGCACTATGACACACAGGTACTGGCTTCGAGCTCCTCTTTAGATATTATTCGGCAAGGAAATTGGTATTGATTACTCACTTGGTCAAACTATGGGTGACTCATGTTGCATTGAGCGTACGTTTCTGCCATGAACTTGTAGATAAATGATCGTTCTACTCGAATATGCACACAAAAAACAGAAAATCAACGTTATAGTCCAAAACTGGCCGGTCCAGGTGCCGCCACCCGTCCCCCCCCCCCACCCCCTTAAAAAATACAGGTTTGTGTAGTACTTCATGAATGGAAAACGATTTTTTACTGAGAGGGTATCACAGAGGAAGGAAGGTGGAAATGGAGAAAACTAAATTGCCGAAACAGGACAGGGATTCAGTGTGCGTCGTGCGCGCGCTATCGCTGCGTGTGTGTGTGGTGGGTGTGTGTGTGTGTGTGTGTGGAACTGTGTGTATGGAGGTAGTGGTGGTGGTGAGGACAGTGGACGGGCATTTATGTAATTGTTGACAATCTATAAGTACAACTTCTATCAAACTCTGCATGTGATTAATATGATATTCAACCCATGCCAAAAGCAAATGCGCATCGGATTCAATTCATCACACGTCATTAGTTTGAACCCACGGTCTTATACCCCAATTTATATGGGGGTTAGGTTTTTCATTTCTTTTTTTATTTTTTTTTCGAAAGGAATGTTAACATGTATGAAATTGTATATTAATTGACATCATTTATTAGTTTTTGCTAATTGTATGACACTATAAGTAGTCGACTATAATTTTCGTCATTTCTCTATTTGTTTTCAAAAGACTAAGGATATATTTCTACCCCTCTGTATTAATAAATATTTTGTTACCACGTGTCTTTATTCAAGGTAAAGACGGCTTGTTTGGCTATCTCCTAACTTCCTCAATCCGTCTCTTTGTGATTTCGTAGGCAGGAAATATATTTATGTGTGACCTATAG
>JAXRKP010000023.1:730000-770000 GCA_037039925.1 Doris montereyensis | reverse complement strand
AAATCCAGAAAAAGCCCTTGCACTAGGCAAAGGAACATTTTCAAGAAAGCCATTTTCAATTGACTCAGTCTTTATATCTTGTGAAGAAACTGTTAAACTGCTAGGAATAAAGATATGATTTATCAATTAAAGTTTGATGCCCACATAAAGATAATTTATCGCAAGGCCTCTCTAACAAGTCAATGTGTTGAAGAGAATCGGTAGATATCTCTGAAAATTAAACAAGCTAGCTATATTTCATACGCTTATTCTTTCTAGTTTTGTCCTTAAGAATGGCACTTCTGTTCGAAATCAAATATAAGGAAAGTAGAAAAAATTAAAGAACGAGCTCTTAGATACAACGACTATAGTAATACACATGAAGGTCTCTTGGATATGGTACAAATTCCAACCCTGGAAGTGAAACGAATGCGAGCTATGATCATTGAAACTTTTATTTTGCATAAGTTATTGCCATCCCGTCTCAAGATTTGATATCATTTAAAGATAGAAATTATAATTTCATATATACAAATGTAGTCAATATCCCTAAACCTAGAACCACTGCTTCGGAAAATCATTTAAATATGTTGCTGCAGTTCTATGGAACAAATTTCCTGAACATTTAAATTTAAGATCTGAAACAAATTTTAATCAATTTAAAAATCTTATTTAGATGTGGAATGGTGAAGAGTGTCAGTGTGTCATGTCTTCTCTATAATTGTGTAACATATTTCTTTTGTAACTGCAGGGTTTTACAAACTCTATTCTCTAATCCGTCCTAGTTAACATTTTTGGTAATATCTTCTATTGAAATCTCGGTGAAAAGCTCATAAGGGCTTATTAAGGATTTCCCTTTGTCTAGTCTCTCATGTCTCTATTTATTATGACAACGTGTAATGTAACTGACTATAAAGACATTTTTTAATCTGAATTAAAATAAAAAGTTACTCTTGTTATCGGAATCGAGATCCCTCCTGTCCCTATCGATCTCTCAAAGTTCCTATTTCTCTCTCTCTCTGGCCCCAGGATTGCCTTTAGGCAAAAAATGCTTTCTGAGGCGACCTGTCTCATTTTCACAAATGAAACATTCCATAAGAAAGTGTCATTTTAACTGCTCTTACTCTTGTTTTGCTGAAAATATCAAATTTCTCTTTTCTATTTTCTCTACAATTAGATGGTGTAGTAAAGTCAATGGAGGCTGTCTTTCTCTCTCTCTTGTACAAACTTTTTATGAACACAAAGGATGGGTTACTGATTTCCTTTTCTGGTAAGTTCTTGAGCTCATGTGTGGGAGTTTAGTCTGTCTGTAGTGTAGGGGGTGAGTACATTCTGTCTGATTTGTCTGTTGTTTTCATTTTCTTATCAATTATTCTAGCTATGCGTCGAATGAAACTATTTCTCTCTTCTTTTAAAGCCATTCTATTCTATGTGTGCAGCTTCAATTCAAATTCATGATGGAATGTATACCTGCATGATGTTACTGTATTGTGTGCTTACAGATGAGGCACACAAACAAATGCATTGCAATGAAAAGGAAAACCAGATGCTAGATAAAAAGCCACATCCATAGACAGTCGTTACTCATTGGTCTATTATGCACAAAAATCCGTTGTCTCTCTCTCTGCTCTATCACTCACTCGCTCTCAACACAGATCAAACAGGTACATGTTCACTGCATGCACTAGGTCCACCCAATCAAATCTATTGAACTTCCGTCTGTTACAAATGTCACATAGAACTTTGTTGAACAGTTGTACCCACTCAATCCCTCCAGGTCTTTAAAACAATTAGAAACCAGATTTTTAATCGAATTAAATCGTTCTATTTTTTAGTTTTCATTGTGTAGGCCATCAAAATTAAATTGAGTCAAAAATTGCCCTATTTTTCTATACGGTCTTTATAACCAAAATAACGGTTCAATTTGATTGATAGAATCAAGAATTGTTCAACTGTCCTGAAGATATGGTTGTCAACTGATGAATCAACTATGACAATGACAGACGGAACCAATAAATGCACTACCAGTTTTATAATTCCGTCAGATGGCTGGAATTGCATAACGAATCAAAGGAAATGACATCTACTGTGTGTAGACAGCATGAGCGCATTACCTTTGTCCACTCACCACATCATTGTGACTGCTTCTGTACAATAGATTTAGTTACGGTATCACAGACGACTGGTCCAGCTTACGCCGATCGATAGTGTCTAATGTGTGAATGGTGTTACGTGTATAGCACTATCGTGTTAAGACGTGTGGCATCTATTTGTTTACCTTAATTGAAATTAGCCAGATTTCTTTGTGTACTGATTATTGTAAATTTTCCATTGATTTATGATGGACTTTGATTCAATCAAGCTTTTTCCATGTTTTCTCATGGACTTCCAAATTTGGATTAAGTGAGTCGAGATTTGGATTAACCAATACAAATATATGGAAAGTATTCTCTTTTGCTCTTTTAAATTTGGAATAATCCGATTTTTGACAAACCGGATTCATAATTAACGGATCCGAGTGTATTTGTCTTCATCATCGTAGATACATGTATAAATCATGTCTTTATAGAGTGGGGATGATTTTTTTAAAAATGATTACAGTTTCAGATACAAGAGCCTCTTTTTTATAGTTTGGATATTTATAGAGTCTCTTGCCGCCCGTTGGGGATTTTCGCAAACCAAAGGCTAAGGGAGTTAACCTGACAGAAAATCACAACTTGCTGCCTTGAAGCAGGTCTTGGCTGACCGAAGGCTAATGAATTTCAAACCAACAGAAAAGCACAAACAAGGCCCGGTAGGGACTCTCATGGTGGCAGGCCCGACCGCCTACCCGGGGTACAGTGGGCTTATCACCTGCTTATCCAAAATCAACTAATTCAGAGAAACAAAGATATGATACCCGGACTGAGCTTGAGAAGACAACCCTGGAAATGAACACAGGCTTTGATTTTGGTAACATGGAAATTTAGGGCAATAAATGGAAAAGAGTTAAAAGTTGATATTTAGAGTATCACAGAAACAGAAAAAAAATGACAAGGGAATCGAAAATATAGGACCAAACCATACTTTAATATTTCAGGAGTAGATACAAAGATAGAGCTAGAACAGGAGTAGGCGTCCTAATGCATAAAAGACATGAAAAAACTATTAGAATGTTGGAGATGTATAACCCCGCAGCTATTAGAGGTACACATTAAACCAAAAGGAAGAGCAATTAAATTATTAACAGCTTATGGACCCAACGAAGATGTCACCAAACATGAAAGGTGAAATATGACAATAAGTGACAACTCCATTAATAAAGACAGAACAGACACGTGACGTTTCGGGTATAACCCTTCGTCAGACAACAAACGAGAAATATCTAGAATCTAGATCTAAGTACTATCTCAGGCATCACACAATGTGATATCAGAAGAAAAACATGTCAATTAAAAATAGATAAATAACGTAAACAACAAAGAGATGTGGCAATGTGAACTATCTAAATAGCTGTGAATAATACGAAGGAGCCACAGTGGAGTGAAGTCGAAGGCGAAATATGACAATAAATGACAACTTCACTAATAAAGACAGAACAAACACGTGACGTTTCGGGTATAAGCCTTCGTCAGACAACAAATGAGAAATATCTAAAATCTAGATCTAAGATACATCTTTGAAAAAAAAGTTTCAAATATCTGTAGAGATCTCAAACCCAAGGAACTAATGGCTTTAGCAGATTTAAAACGCGAGAGTAGGCAATACTCTAGAAACACCAGGTGGAGTTGTAGATAAAGAAAGAGAGACAACAATTTCTCCAAATGGAGAGACTTATAGACTTTTGCCCAAAGAATATAAAAATAACCAAACCCTTTTTTTTTCACGTAAAGATATCCAAAAATATGCAAGAGTAAATGAAGACAGAAATGGAAAGTCATTCATAAAGTGTGCTTGTGTATTCGGCTGGCAGGCTGTGTTCAAGTGTTCTGCAAGATTTCTTTATTTAATTTTTTCTACATTGATTGTCAAGTTTATTCTAGTTGAGATTTTATATACGTCTGTGTAACAGTGTTTTATTCTATTATTTACAACAAAATTGGATTTTTATCAGTGTATTTTCGTGGATAACGACAACTTCATATCATGTATCATCAGCAGACTGCCATATTCATATATTTTTTATCGACTGTTGCTTGCTGCTAAATTTTAATCACTCTGTGCCCTTTCGCGTTATTTGACGACAATAACACACTTCAAAACAAAAATTTCGACCGTAGTGGCCGTGGTGGCAAAAAAAAACAGAAGGTAATTGATGTTTTGACTAATCACCGGCCACTCGCTCCTTAACGCCCATCCAGATCCCCTTCTTTTAACAATCTGTGCAAGTTATTGACAACGCAAACAATGACAAACACAGCTATCACTCACAACTCCTCTATGGCAGTAAAACCTAGACCGTAGACAGTAGGAAACACAGTAGGGTACAAGCACCTGAAATGAAATATTTAAGAAGCGTAGTAGGGAAATTAAAAGAGACAAAATCAGAAACACAACAATGAGAGATCAAATAAAACTGATGGCATAAAAACCTAAGATTAAAAAAGAATCAATTAAAATGGTTTGGGCATTTTAGACAGAACGAATGATAAGAGAGGCTAAACAGTATGCTGATAAAAGTGAAAGACCAACAGGCAGACCGCGGAGGAAGTGGAAGAAGACATAAAAGAGACGCTAAAGCAAAGAAATCTAACCTTCTCAGAAGGCAACAAAAAATGTCAGGAGGGCAGGGTAGCCAAGGGAAAGATCATTCCGGGCATCTCAACCCCTTACACCAGAAGATAGAATGGGAACCGATAAAGAAATTTATAAATACTGGTGTATATAGAGAGCAGAAATCCCAGATTTGTAAAAAGCACCGTTGTGAGCCTACTCTTCTTGTTATCCGGGGTTATTCTCAATTAAATCCATTACTCTATGCCTCTAGTTATGTGTTAAGTACAACTTTTTGTATGTGAAATTAAGTTGATAAGGTAAAATGTACGTGAACTTGGGGATCTGTCTGCATCATCATCATCATCATCATCATCATCATCATCATCATCATCATCATCATCGTCGTCGTCGTCATCATCATCATCATCATCATCATCATCATCATATCATCATTATCAATATTCGCCATTATGTCTGGTCTTTGTTGATATTGCTTCCATTCTAACCCTTCAAAATCATTTCTGTCTTCTGTTTTTACAGCCTACTTTCATTGTTACACTGAAAAAATCCATGATCCACTGTTTCCTTGTTGTTTGTGATGATCCTGGGTATGTTTAGGGATATCATTTTTGTTCCTAATTTCTGTCATACATAAATGGGCAGTTGGCGGTTGCTGCTGGTGTGTCCTACTGCTTTCCTTTCACTCTTTCATGTATATGTCATCTTGCTGTTTTCCTCTTTATTCACCCTGAAACAACCGCATATAGTGGACAGGGTAAATTTAAGCAGGTAAGTATGAATGCAACAATGAATGAACACATCTATGTGTGTAATATATTAGAGAGATCCTTCTCATCTTCTAAAAGTAAAAGTGATTTTCTAGACTACTCTAGCTAGATATCTACATTATTTTAACAATTATTATCGAAATTAGTAGGGAATGGTTGGAATTTTTTCAAATACAGTAGTCTCCTCCAAAATTCACGGTCCACAGGTGACAACAAAATCGTGCATTTGGCGAACGTGCATTTTGACGGAGTCAAGGCACATTGTCATTCTTGTTTGGATAGAAACTCTTTTGTTATGTTAGTTGTTAGCTATCGTTTGGGTTTTATTCGTTGTTACTTGGTTTGAGGATGATTCCCAATTATAGACTTAATCTTTCTCATAGATTGTCCATTCTTCTATCACTCAAACCTACAAGAAGGGATGGGATGGAATGGTGGAGACATTAGGCGACTAGGAATATTTATTTGATTTGTGTACTGACACGCATGTCATATGGAGCACGATCTCCATGGGTAAGTGACACAAGACCTTTCTCAAATTTTCACACCGTGATGAAAGAGAGAGCCGGTCAGAGTGTCTGTCTGGCAGACCATCATCGATGGCTGAGTCGGGGAGAGAATGGGCAGAGAAAGGTGCCAAGACAGCCAAGACTCGGCATTGTCGTGCCCATGTGTGCACTAAGTTAACATACAACTAAATGCCACACCCCCACACACACACGTGCGTGAGATTTTGTTACTGGGACGAGGCAAGGAGACGTTATTGAGTTTATTTTCGATATACATTGACTCTTTGAATGCAACAAATTGAAGACGCACTTACAAAAACATTCGTTGTTGCATTTGAGTGGGTAATTAGCATTGTAAAATTCGATTACATGAAAAAATAATGCATTATGACGAATCATGCAATTTGGCGGCGTGCAATTTGGCGGAGACTACTGTATTTATTATGGTTGCCATGGAAACGTCGGCCATCTTGAATTGTAAACAACAAAAAAGACTAAATTCAAAATCTACCTGCTCCACCAGTTTGTGTGCTTTTCTTTTGAAATTTCACACATATTCCTGACTATGATACCTAAGGACAAAAAAGGGAGGTTTTCAAAAATAATTATATACTGGAAAGAATAAAAACAAAATTCAAAGATATCTCTATTAATGTTTTTATACATCTATGAACTAGTTGTGTGCCAAATTTCACATTAATTGATCGATACATAAGGAAGGAGATAGAATTTATGTTCCAAAAATGAAAATTTTGAGAAAATCGCATTTGAAAGAAGAACATCGAGATTTGGATGGAAAAAGTGGTCCTGTTTTAACAAATTTCTGCCATAGTCTTGGCTGTCTTCCTCGTCCTCTTTCAAAAACTCTTGCCTTCTCCTAGGCTTTTCAGCGATCAACTTTGATCTTCTTTTCTTTCAATTGAGCCTCCAATTTACTACGCTCTGTTGAATATAGCACAATTCAGAGATCACGGGTTCACTTGCATAATACTACCAATCGAGCCAATAGGTGTCGGCCCGGCAGCGCATGAAAATCGAGCAGTGCAAAGCGAGGTCACAGGCACGTCTGCGTCACCTAGTTGTATACGCTTCACTCTAAACGTGCAAGCGTAGTAGTACAGTGTTGTAGAATGCAGTCCTGATGCTATGGTACTTTCTACTGTCCAGTGCATGATGCCCGATGACCTTGAACTGCAGTAACATGCAGTTCGATGTTAGACAACTAGCTTAAGAACAGAAGAGTATGATACTTGTTGTATTGAAACAGAGATGACTTATTGTTTATCAAGTTGTCCTTCATCTTCAATGCTTTTTCTTCCGTTTTGAGATTATCTCCTACCTACCGTCATAAGATGATCCATCATACATATTCTAGGCCTCAGTGAGACGAGCCTTTGATGAAATCATGTACAGGAAGGGTAAAACTAACAAGAAATGCACACAAATAAAAAGAATATTCTTTTACTAAAATATTCGATTTCAGGACCACGCCCCCTTCCTCCCCCCCCTCCTCTCTAAATGTATGTCCATGTAGTAATTACTGTGCTGTTCTAACATTATTATGGTCTGACTTTTTATGCATGACCACATCTCTATTATGTAATATATGAAATGATTTTACAAAGAGTGAAAGAGAGTGTATGTGTGTGTGTGTGTGTGTGAGTAGAGAGAGAGAGAGAGAGAGAGAGAGAGAGAGAGAGAGAGAGAGAGAGAGAGAGAGAGAGAGAGAGAGAGAGAGAGAGAGAGAGAGAGAGAGAGAGAGAGAGATTATTTGGCTCAATGTATATTCCTACCATGTAACCAAAGACAGACTTTCAAATGGATCAATAAAGTTTTGTTCGTATTTTATTTCACTGAAACAAACAGTCATACATCTGTTGTAAACTACAAAACTTTATTAACAAGTAAATATATTTATTATTACATTGTCTCCTACTGTTTTCTTTTGTGTTTTCAAACCTGATGAATTTATCGCAGTCTTTATGTTTTTCATTTGGCACAATTTAGGGCTGATGCCAAAATCATGCTGTCAGCTGCAAATGATGCACACATTCTGGCTTGGGGAACAGGAGGAGGAGTAGTGGACACAATGACTGTAAGTTTTATTCTTTTTTTTTATTTACTGAACATTAAGGTGTTGTTTTTTCCACTAGATGCATATTCTATTCTCTTACATTTTCGTAGTTTGGTTCTGTTTTAATCATCTATGGTTCAGCTTAACAATGATTGAATGACACAGTTTCATTGGGTGTACATATGGGTATGTATTGGATTGGTATAAATCCAACTTTGTATGAATATATGTATACACCTATGTGTGTGTGTATGTATATAGTATATATATGTATATATATATATATATATATATATATATATATATATATATATATATATATATATATATATATATATATATATATATATATATATATATATACACACACAAGCATGTCACACCCTGTGTGATACCAAGTACGATCGGGTCAGTATTTGATACTGAGGTTAGCCGGGTAGGTGGGAACGGTACTATTCCAATTTTTTAATCATAAAACCAGTTCAAAATGGCGGGCTAGCTGGTTGAAAATAATACTCACAAACACAGGGAAACAAGGAGGTTTACATTAATTCAACGTCACTTTTGACAGAACATTTCCTCAAACAAAAACGATCTGGTGATGTTTTAAAGCCTACATACAAGATACTATAGCTACTCTTAGTGGTCTATCAACAGAGTCTTTGGCGAACCAGGATCGATCAACTCATAATTATATATATATATATTAAATATGTAAATTTGTACATAAGCATGAGTGCATCCATAGGTATGTGTATATGGATGTGTGTGTGTAAATGTATGTACATATGTATGTATGTATGTATGTATGTATGTATATATGTATGTATGTATGTATGTCATGTATGTATGTATATATCTATGTATGGATGGATGGATTGACAGATGGATGGATCTGTGTACTGTATATGCATGTATGAACGTTTGTATGCATCTATGTTGAAGCAAAGAGGACGTAATTATAAATAACTTGAGTATATTTGTGGAAATATTTGAAAAACGTAAGAGAGGAATCAGTATTCTTTTGTTGAAATAATAATATAGCCATCAGCTATGCGGGTTAGCACCCCTTTAATTTGTAAAATGTTCTACGAAGTCGCATAATGAAATATACTCCCAGAGCCCACCGAAAGGGGAGAGGATGATGGACTCATAGGCACCCATTTGATTACGACCGCTAATCCCAAACAGACTTTGAGTGAAGACGAAGCGAATGAATTTTCCATGCATATGTGGCAAAAGATTTACCACTGAAAGAGGAACGAAGATCCACCGAACAAAGAAGGGATGAATGACTAATTCAATGACTGGAGTGCAACCTCTGCTCCTGCAGGTAAATCATCAGAAAACCAAGGCCAGGAATACAACCACAGTGCTGAGGACACCAAAGCAATTCAATCTGTCAAGTAACTCATGCAATCTCTTGACAGGAGACGCCCAAAGATCACATTTCCACCCGCCAGTGCAAAAGATCAATGGGAAGTTATGGACAACAAGATCGCCCATAGGCTAAAGACCATGATAGGAAATAACACGCTAGACTATAAGTTAACAACCTATGGTGACATTGTCTACCAAACTTGCCGAGAAACGCTGGAGGAAACAACCAAAACCATCATGTCACCTTGCCAAGAACAGACACCAAAGAGAGATAGACAACATAAGGAAAAAAGAAAGATCTAAAAAAACGTATGAAACAAGCCATTAAATTTGAAAAGCAGGGATTACAAAAGATATAGGAAGGTTTGAAGATTATGAATGCAAAGCCAGAAGCAGCAAGAAAAATGAGATACCAAAGAAATAAAACACAAGACAAATTCTTCAGAATGTTTTTCAAGTTTGCTCGGCAATTATTTGGGCAGCTTAAATCAGGAAACCTATCGACTGACAAAGAAACACTTGAACAACATCTAAGGGAGACATATTCTGATACAGACCACAATCGACCCTTGGACCAAATTGAGGGCGTAATATGGCATGCAGCACCTAAAAGAAGGTTTAGCAGTAGACCCCTTCATTGAAAGAAGTTGAGTCTGTGGTCCAAAAGGCCAGAGCCAAGTCATCACTTGGGCCGAGTCGGGCCGAATACCTTATGTATTGTAGAAAAGATTCCCAAAGGCTCTAGCATTGTTACACAAGAGGATTTGCTCAGTATGGAGAAATGAAAAGCTAAGCAAGCCATGGATGGTAGCAGATGGTGTGTACATCCCAAAAGAGCAAAGCTCGAATGAAATCAGCCCGTTCAGACCCATTTCATTGTTAAATGTAGAAGGCAAAATATGTTTCTCTGTCATGGCCTCCAGACTGCCAAAATTTCTGATCCGTAACGGATACATCGACACGACTGTTCAAAAGGAAGGTATTCCCAGAGTCCCTGGATGTCTAAAACACACCACGATAATTTAGGAAGCAATTCAAATAGCAAAATTGGAAAAACTAGATCTTGGTGTGATCTGGCTGGATTTTGCCAACGCATACGAATCTGTACCACACCAAATGATTCAGTTTGCACTACGCATGTTCCAACTACCATCCGTAAGATGATTGAACAATGTTTCCAAGGATTCAGAATGATATTCTCCACAAAGGACTTCACAACTGAATGGATAAAGTTGGAGGTTGGCATTGCAATGGGATACGCGATCTCTCCTGTACTGTTTGTTCTCACAATGCAAGTCATTGTAAAGGCAGCGGAAGCCCATGCAAACTTTGGAAGTGGGTGTCAAATACACGCCCCAGAAGGCATTCATGGATGATACAACTGTCATATCAAGAACATGAAACAAATAGAATACTGAAACGATTGGACGAACTTGTGATTCAAAATGAAGTTTAAGCTTAAGAAATATCGATGCCTCTCCATCCATAAATAGTAGCAGAGAACATTTCATTCTTGATAGGACATCAGAGAATACCTACCGTGTCAAAGCAACCAGTTAAGAGCCTAGGAAGATGGTATGATGCGACA
The DNA here is from genome assembly GCA_037039925.1 of Doris montereyensis. NCBI lineage: Eukaryota > Metazoa > Mollusca > Gastropoda > Nudibranchia > Dorididae > Doris > Doris montereyensis. Next base: position 758,987 of record JAXRKP010000023.1, on the reverse strand, counting down.
CTCAAAGACGCCAAGAGATCAAACGACACTAAAGTAGTATCCGAGGAAGGGCTGAAAAGAATCGACAAGTGTGGTCTCCAAGGAAAATATAAAGTGTGGTGCCTGCAGTTTATGTTGATTCCTAAACTCCCATGGCCCCTACTGATGTACGACATGTGTACAACTGATGTCGAAGCAATTGAATCAAAGATGAACAAATATATGAGGAAGTTGTTTGGTGCACCGTCCTGTCTTTCAAATATGGCATTCTTTGTCGGCAGACATAATTCCAGTTACCTTTAAAATCTGTCGTGGAAGAATATAAATATAGGATAGGAAAAGCAAGGCTGCAAATGATGCTCGAAAATTCCGAGGTTTCAACAGTAAGATTAGTTTAGCCCCGGCTCAAAACTGGAAGAAAATGGAAAGCCGCTGATACAGTAAAAGTAACACAAGATTGCTTGAGGATGAAGGAAGTAATCGGACACACACAAAACAACCGTGTAGGGCTTGGAACATCTCAGACAAAATGGTGATCAAAAGCAGAAGGCAAAAAAAAAAGAGATGTATGATCATCCAGAAAGTAAGGAATGAAGAGGACACTTAGTGAATTCAGAAAGCAGTCCAACAATCTCAGCAAGGTCATTGGACAACCTGGGAAAGCACCTTGCAGAGGAGCCTAGCCTGGAATGATCTATGACAAATGGCGCCATTAAGGATACGTTTATAATCCGATCAGTGGATTACCTCTTGCTATCAAATGCAAATTTGGTGAAGTGAGGAAAGACAAATGATGTAACGTGTCCATTATGCCAAAGCAAACAAACTGTTTAACATGTCCTCACTGCATGCAAAACTGCCTTAGCACATGGTCGGTACACATGGAGAGACAACCAAATACTCCAGGACCTAGCACAGCTAACATAGCACCCTTTTTGTTGGAACAGGAAGAGCCAGGACATGGATAGGAAAATCTGTGAAGATTACCTCCAACCCGTGTATATTAAATGGAGCTGATGACTGAAATCTCTCAGAAGAACTTTCAGCCTGGGAGAACCATCCCCAGATTAGAAGGACGAGTGAAATGAGAGCTGATTTAGTACTTCAGTCAAAATCCACACACCATTTTATCATAATTGAGCTGTGCCATATGAGACGAGAATCGACCAAGCTCACCAGTACAAATCTGCACAGTACTGCAACCTCGCCGATGACCCCCATAAAGCTGGAATTGTGACCAGAGAACTGACAGTAGAAGTTGATACCAGAGGGTTTGTAGGAGCATCGACTTATTTCCTCCTAAAGCAGCTAAACAGCTAGCAGAAACAGCGCAAAAAAACTCCAGCTGGATCTGGTCAAGAAGAAATGACCGCTTGCTTCATATACGATAAAAATTACCATTAAGTATGGATGTACTACAAGTGGGATCAAAACCAGACCACGACAACAACAACAACAAAAAAGACAGAGGGGCACCTAGGACCTATGTGCGGCCCGCCCCCTTGGAATGTAAGGACATTAAGAGCCGAAACACTTGATCGACAGGGGTTCTCTTCGTCTGAAGATTCACTTTTTAGTTCCCATTAAGTTTCCTTCTACTAGCCATCTGTAACATCTCTCCTCTATGCTTGCACTGGCTACCTGTTGAGAAAATAATGGTATATAAGATATTCACTATTGTTTACAAAACTCTCAACAGTGACAGTCCCATTTACATCAAAGAAGACCTTTTGAATATCTGTACCAGGACACAAAAACCTAAGATCAATTAAAGACAAAACTCTCTTTGTAAAACCTAGAATAACTCGCAAAATCGGTGAACAATCGTTTGAATTCTCCTCTCCCCATTGCTGAAACTCTGTTCCCCCAAAGATAGGTGTGCTAGTTCACTAATGGCTTTCAAATCAGGACTAAAATTCCATCTTTTTACACTGTAAAGCATTTGATTATGACTATGTTTTGTCCTACTATGTACATTATGTATTATATAATACAATATTATTATGTTGCTCTGCTGCCATTGTAAAACACTTAGAGCCTGTTTCCTACTGAGTAAAGCTATATAAGTGTCATTTATTATTATTTATTATCTGTGCATTTTTGAGAGAATACAATGATTCTTCATTCAACCACCATCTTACATTGCATCTTTTCAGCTGATGGTTCCAGTTTACTGTATGGCCATAAATCCACGCAGGCATCAGTTAGTATGTGGAGTTAATGGAGGTGTTAAAATCTACAAACTGGATGAGGGTATGTTTTCTTTTCAGCTCATTGAAAAGTGAGTTTCCGTTTTCATACCATAGGAATACTTTCTGATTGTGTCTGTCTCAGTCATTCATTAACATGTAAATTATAAACAATGTCATTGTAATCCACAATTGTATTATGTTTCCTTTCATGGTTTGATTCATCTTGAGGGCAGCATGTACTAATAGAAATTCAAAATGCTGCCGTCTCCTTTCATCATTATGCAGGCCTACAAAGTTTTTTTTTTCTTTTCTTAAGTAACATGTTTTTCAACATTATTTTGATAATAACTTAGTTTCTCTTCTTCATTTCAGAAAAAGAAAGTGGCCATTACATTGATACGCACCTCCTCCATTTTGCTCAAGAGCATACAGATATAGTTAGAAGTATTATCTGTCATGAATCTAGAATATTTTCTACAGGGTAATGGATTCCTCTCATTTATGGTTTTTGGCTCTCCTCTCTTTTCTCTTTTTTTTTTCTCTGATTTCTTTCTTGGTTTTTTGCGTGTGCATGTGTGTGTTATATTGTCTTAGGAAGTGGATTGAGTTATGTTAGGGGACGGGATGGGAGCAAGGACTTATTTTTTTCAGTCATTTTATATTTTCCAGTTATTTTTTGCATGTAAATATGATGATACAGTTCTGAAAACAAAACCCTTTTCCGCTGTAATGTATGGTTGTGAAGCACAGACAATAAATAAAAAGAACAGTAAAAGAATTACAACTTTTGAGATGAAAATAATTGAGAGCATCATGGAAAGACAAAATAACAAAGGAAGAAATACTGAAAAGAATCAACATGAAAGCCAATGACACTCCCTTGCAACATCAAGAAACAGGAGCTGAGATATTTTAGACATCTCAAATGTCATCACACTCTTGAAAAACATACAGTGCAACACATATTCATTGAAATTGCCGGGCCAACAGATATAGTTCAAGGATTCTGTGATTTGGGGAAGATGGGAATGCATGTAGGTGACAACAGAAATTACCCTAATACTTATACTACCCTCATGGGGTTTTTCTTGGCTTCAAAGGTGAGAACAGCAATTTTCTTTTCTTGGCCGTTTCCAGATGAGAATTATATATCTGAATTTTTTAAAAAGATATAACAACTTGAGAAGAAGTGCTAATAGCGTATTGGGGTATAGATATTTTCTTATATGTTTTCATCTTAGATTTTTTCGTTTTCTCTGTCTTTACCGTCATTCTTCAATTTTTTCGTCTGCTCTATCTTTGCTCAATTTCTTCGTTTTCTCTGTCGTTCTCGCCGTTTTTAATTCTTTTCATCTTCTCTTTCTTTGTCGCCTTTTTCTGTTTTTTGCATTTATATTCTTCGTTTTCATTTTTGTCACTTTTTTTTTATCTTTTGTATTTTCATCACCTTACTTGATTTTTGTTTTCATCTTCTCTGTCTTTCTTAGATTTTTCCGTCACTCTTCAATTATTTCGTGTACTCTTTCTCGCCATTTTTAAGTCTTTTCATCTTTTCTGTCTTTGTCGTCTTTCTCTGTCTTTTGCATTTATCTTCATCGTCTTCATTTTTGTCACTTTTTTCATCTTTCTTTTTTTTTCATCTTTCTATATCTTTCATGTCTTTGTAGCCTTTTTCACCTTTTTTTCTTTCTGTGATGCCTTTGTCACATTTCTCCGTCTTTTTCGTTTTCTCCACCTTTCTTAACGATTTTAGTCTTCTCTGTCCTTGTGGCTTTTTTCAGAGCAAGAAAGACCTTCTCTGTCTGTCTTCAATTTTTTCGTCTTCTCTGTCTTTCTAAATAATTTTCTTCATCTCCATCTTTTTCGTCTTCTCCATCTGTCTTAAATTCTTTTGTCTTCTCTGTGTCTCTTCTATTTTTTTCACGTTCTTCGGCTTCACCATCTTTCTTCAATTTTTCATCTTCTTCGTCTCTTTGTTTGTATTCAAAATGTTCGCTTCTCCATGTTTGCCGTCTTTTCTTCAATTTTTTTGTCTTCTCTGTCTCTGTCGCTTTTTTTCAATTTGTTTGCCTTCTCCGCCTTAGTCCTCTGTCTTCAATTTTTTTATCCTCTCTGTCTTTACCGTCTTTCTTCAATTTTTGCGTCTTCTCCACCTTTGTTAAATTTGTTCATCTTCTTTGTCTTTGCCGTTTATCTTCCGTTTTTTTGTCTTCTTCGTACTTCTTCCATTTTTTTGTCTTCTCCGTCTTTCTTCAATTCTTTTCAGTTCTCCGTCTTTGCTGTCTTTTGTAATTCTCTACATCTTCTCCGTCTTTGTTATCTTTCTGATTGTTTTGCATTTTCATCACCTAACGTGATTCTTCATTCTTTTTATCTTTGTTTTCTTTCTTTATCTTTCATGTCTTTGTCACATTTCTCCGTCTTTTTCGTCTTCTCCACCTTTCCTAACGTTTTTAGATCTAGTCTTCTCTGTCTCTGTCGCCTGTTTAAGTTTTTAAAAAGACCTTAAATTTTCAATTTACTTCAACTTTTGAATCTACATGTATTTGGGTCTCATGACTAGATCTACTTTCAAGTCGAATAATAGCTTTTATAGTCTAGCTTTTACTCCTACAACAAAGAAAAGGACTGATGAGAGGAAGAAAATCAGAAAAGAACCCATGAGAGGAAGAAAAACAAAGAAAAACCAGCAGTCATGTTGAAATTCTTTTATTTTCAATTCAGAACTCAAATTTTCTTGTTTTCTATTATTTTCCCATTGACAAAATCTGTGCTGATGTTAGTGCAGCTTTTTCAGGCGCAAGTTGCGCCGACTTTTTAGACGGTATTGCGCATGCGCTGGACTTATGTATGGTTTATGTTTACCACTATGCATGCCTCTGTAGTCACCGACAGTGGCGCAACTTGCGCACGGTCTATGTTAACGGCCCAAAATGTGTAACCTGCCTCGTGTCTACATGTCAGCATGGCATGGACTATTTCTAATCGACCGCTGGCAAGCCTTGTACACTATTGGGATGGGACAAAAATTGCTTCGCACTGATTGAGCAACAGATCAATGGTGTGGAGAATCCGTGAAAACCTTTGACTTTTGCAAGAAAAAAATGTAAACAATGTAAAGGAAATGAGTTCGGACAATGCCATTTGTTCAGAGAATCTGTGAATTTGACCATCATGTGTTTAGTGAACAAGTGTTGCCCTGTATTTTAGAAACAAAAATTGAAGACAAACAACGAAGCGAATGACCAACTACAATGTGAGAGCAAGACATAGAAGACTGGCTCCAAAACACAACAACAGAGGCAGGATGAATAAAGACAGATCATGAGCTTTACCAATAGAGGGTTCAGGGAGCAACACCCTACCACGGATAAGCTACGGATGATGATGAGATACAATATATGGGAAAAGGATAAAGCAGTATATGGGGTAGAGGGTAGATGGTTATTGTTATATAGTTCTGTTTTATTTATTATTCATTAGCTTCAGTTCTTGATTTTGTATGAAGTGTTTGTGTTCTTTCTTTCTTTTATAGTTTCCATAGTTTTCATGATGACAAAATATATGAACTATGTGAATTAAATCATATTTAGTGTAAATTGATCTGTTAGCTTTGATTTTTTCCGGGGCAATGGACAGGTAAGCACCTGTACGGGGAGTAGGCGGTCCCACCCTCTATGAATCTCCTGCTGTCTTGCAGGTAGATCTTGGCTGACCCGAGGCGAAGAGAGTTAACACTGACAGAAAATAACAAGGCCTCAAGGATGCAGCCCCGCCATCTACCTAGGGTACAGTGGGCTAATCACCTGCTTATCCAAAACAAACTGATTCAAAGAACTAAATATAATGATATACCCGGTGTAACTTTCGAAGATAAACATGGAAACGTAAATGGACTGATTTTTGGAACATGGAATATCAGGGCAATTAATGGAAAAGAGTTAGAATTAGCTGAAGACATGGACAAATTCAAGCAGACATTTTGGCCATTATAGAAACAACGAAAGAAGGATAAGGAATAGAAAATTTAGGGCTAAATCATACTTTAATCTTCTCAGGGGTAGAAGTCAAAGATAGAGCTAGAGCAGGAGTAGGCCTCCTGATGCTTTAAAGGCATGAAACGCTACTGGAAAGTTGGAAATGTATGGGCCCACGGCTATTGGAGGTAAACATTAAACCAAAAGGAAGAGAAATTGGATTGTTAATGTTAATGGCTTGTGGACCAAAGAAGGATGCCGCCAGGGAAGAAAAGGATATTTTTTTAAACGATTTGCAGGTTGCTGCAGAGAGTCTCAGGCCCAGGCATGAGCTAATGATTTTGGTAGATTTAAATGCTAGAGTAGGCCACAATGTAGAAGTATCAGAAGGAGTGATACGTAAAGAGGGAGAGAAAAATCTTCTCCAGGTGAAGAGACTAATAGATTTTTGCCTAAATAATAACATGAAAATAGCCAACACCTTTTTTCATCATAGAGATACCCACAAATATAGTGATTGCAACAGTAAACAGATGAGCTGAAATATTTAGTGACCATCACCTAGTGATTGCCAAAATGTGATATTGACTGAAGAAAACAAACAGAAAAGGAAAGAGAAGAAAGCTACTAAACTGAAAACAGAAGGACTAAATAAACTGATAGGAAACAGATATACCAATCTAGGATAAATAGATTTATCAATGAAAGGCAGATGGATCTGAATGATAGCACAGTAAAAGAAAAGTGCAAATATATAAAGAAACACTCCTTAGTTGTACTGACGAGGTCTATGGTAGGAAACAAATTAAAGATTAAGACAGGGTTGTATTCTAAATCTTCTGTCGTTTATCACATTTATGGATTCAGTCGCAAAGGCATCCTCAAAAATCATGAAAATGAATGTAGATATGTGGAAGCTCAAACCAGTAAATGTAGCAATGGTGTCATTTGCTGATGATTTAGTTCTGTTTGGAAAATTGGAAAGGGACATTCAGTCGAATATCAACATGATAAACAATGAACTAAATAAAAGAGGAATGAGAGTAACTGCAAAGAAAGCCAAAACAATGCTAGTAACTAGGGAGGCTAAAACACAAACTTTTAAATTGGAGAGGGAGAGTTTAGAACAAGTTCAAAGCTACAATGCCTGAGTAATGAGTGGGAAAACTAAGAGAAGAAATCAGTCAGTGAATCCAAAAGACAATGACAATATTTAACCATCTAGGAGGGGCATTTGTGGGTAAGCGGGAATTATCAACAAAGACCAAGGTGGCAATATACAACACAGTTTATTGTCCTACTCCCCTTTATGACCTTAGACAGTAAGGAATACAGTACAGTACAAGCAGCTGAAATGAAATATCTAAGAAGAGTAGAAGGAAAACTAAACAAGACAAAATCAGAAACACAACAATGGGAGATCAAACCAAAGCAGATGGCATAAAAACAAAGATAGAAATAAATCAACTGAGATGGCTTGGGCATGTATACAAAGTGAGCAACAATAGAATAGCTAAATCAGTGTACAGCCCTAAATCCCAAAGGCAGACCCTGGAGAAAGTGGAAAGAAGATATAGAAGAGGCATTAAAGTTAAAGCAAAGAAATTTGGCTTTCACGGAAGGAAACAGAAAGTGTCAGGACAAGGCAGCCTGGAGAAAGATCATTTCAGGCATCTGAACCCATAAACGGGAAGGTAGAATGGGAACTGATAAAGAAAGAAGAAAGCTTTGATTTTTGTTCTGTTTCACATGTAAATGTGGGCTATTATATAATAATATTCTTATTTGAGCTTTAGTCTTACCTCTGTCTGTTAAAACAAGAGAAATATGATATGAATTTGTTTTTACTTTTAATAGTCATTGCATAAAATAAAAGCAAAAGCTATTTGATAACAATGTTCTATTCTTCTAATTTATCTGATTATGTTTCCCTTCTACATTATACAAATAGATGTTTCTTTGACAATCTTCTATGATTTGTTTCATTTATTTTATATACAGGTATGATCAAAGACTAGTTATTTATGATTCATCTTTTACTGGAGATGCCAAACTGAATCGAATATTCAAGTGAGTGTTAAGCAATAAGATCCATGTAGTTTTTGTGTACACAAAATATTTATTACTTTTACGCTAATAAATTGAATCTTAAGACAATTGAAAATTTTGATTTTATAAATGAAATTGCTTCTTTTTGTCTTTAATGTACTTTATCTTGTAGTTACCCTTTGACCTTTCTTTATCTTTTCTTGATTGCGGATTAACAAATGTTGATAAACTCCTGAAATGATTGTTTGTGTTTTTGAGTTTGTGTTTTTCAGTTTAGTATATATTTGAGTAACTGTCAAATTATAGTCATCGTATATCATTGAAAAGTTTGTAACGTCCTTGGTTGCCATGGAAACGGTGGCCATCTTGGATTTGATTCAATTTTCAAAATCTTTCTCCTCACATAGTTATGAATAAAATTACTGAAAACCTGTGCAGATCGTTTTTTTCCATTCAATATCTCAAGAGAAATCTCAAGTTGTTTTTTTTTAATATTGATAGTTGGGTTTTTTTTATGAATTAAAAAAAAATAACATATATCGTTTATATGCCAGAAATGGCCTGTGTATTACAACAACAAAAAAATTCAGATTTTTTTACAAGATATAAAAAAACCCGACGTCATTCTATGAACATTGACAAGAGGAACCTGTGTACAAAATATCATACAAATCGGTCGGTAAATGACGGAGGAGATAGAAATTTTGTGGGGGAAACTACATTTCGAGAAAATGCAAATAAAGAAATGAAAAGAAAATATCACAGAATAAAGATGCTTTCGAAAGATTGCCCTTCTTGTAGCAGCCCTCTTATTCTTTCGACAATCTCTCGCATTGTTACTAATGTAAAAAATATTGTAAATCTAGGTTTAGATGTGAACTGTTCTAGTAACCGCCTAAATGTCCGTTTCGCCTAAAACCCATTTTTTGCTATATAAATTGCCTCTCAAAATGCCCGTTTCAATACAAAGATTTTCGCCTAAATGCCCGGTCTCAACGGCACCTTTTTCTCCAAAGTATCGTAAAATACATCCGTAATTGTCAATTTCGTCCAGGATTTCGTCCGTAATTGATTAAATATTCTGTTTTTCTTTATCAAACATGTAATCCGATCGTTAATATAATAGGGCTTATGCCCGTCAACAATGAGCCATGCATTACAACCACCCTTCATTACCTATCCATGGTAGGCCCTAATGTACTAAACGTTGACCAATCTTCTCTTCTTAACTCCACCCACTGTACAGCCTATCCTTTGTCCCATTTCCGGACTCCGCCCACATCTCTTTCTTGATGTCGTAAGTGGCATGCAATCACCTGGCATCTTTAGACCGGGCGCTCATCGCGATCGAGAGACAAAGTGCAAACAGTTTTATTGCCCCCCTGTCTGGCATTGGCCGTATCCGATGTGACTTTGGGTCTTCATGCCGAGAGACGGTCAACCCATCCACACCTTCACCACCTCAGTGTGTCAGGTGTCCCTTTTCTCACATTTAAGTTTTTGTACAGCTGATGACTTATCCAAAACAAATGATCTGGCTGTGAATCTTTATCCTTGTCTGTCTGTTGTCTTTTTTTTAACATGAGGATTATGAATCGAAGGAGTTGAAAGATTCGTGTTAATTTATTCACACATTGATCCCGTTGGATGATGCTTTTCTTTGTCCAGTTTTTCTCATCCAAATTTGCATAATTACAGAAGTCATAAGTCACGTGATTGTAGTATGGGTTATGCCAGTTGATGAGGAAACACTGGATCAGGTCATTTTTCTCTTAGCCTCAATAGCAGCAACTTGAATTCTACACAGCTACACACAGATCTACATCTTGAAAATAAAAATGACTAAACCATAAAATAATTTACAAAAGAAGCTTTAAATCCTGGACGAAATTGACAAATCACTAGGGAAACCCAACTTCACAGAAATAGACCTACCCCCGTGCTCCTGACCTACTTTCGTCTATATGCACTTTTCGCCTAAATGCCCGTTTTGTCTGCTTCCCACGCACCGAGCATTTAGGCGGTCACTACTGTATTAATAAAAGACAACAATAAGGTTGTAACAATGACACAATTAAAACATACAGTACCATAGTAGTAAAAACATTCAATGAACATTTTAATCAAACTTAATTGTGGTTCTTAAAAGCGATCATTTAAAATGCGCTCAAATTGTTTTCTTTCTTTCTTTCTTTATCATTTCCCATTCTACCTTCCGGTGTATGAGTGTAGATGCCCGAAAGGATCTTTCTCCAGGCTGCCCTGTCCTGCTATTTTCTGTTTCCTTCCGTGAAAGTTAAATTTCTTTGCTTTAATGCCTCTTTTATATCTTCTTCCCACTTTTTTCCAAGGTTTGCCTTTTGGTCTCTTACTTTGGGGTTTAGCACTGTATACTGATTCAGCTATACTATTGTCATTCAGTCTGTTTACATGCCCAAACCATCTCAGTTGATTTATTTCTATCTTAGTTTTTATGCCATCTGGTTTGGTTTGATTCTTATTGTTGTGTTTCTGATTTTGTCTCGTTTAGTTTTCCCTGCTCTTCTTGGATATTTCATTTCAACTGCTTTTACTCTACTGTATGCCTTACTGTCTAAGGTCTAGGTTTTGCTGCCATAAAGGAGGGTAAGACAATAAACTGTGTTGTATATTGCCATTTTGGTTGACAATTCTTGTTTACCTACAAATGCCTTTCCTAGATGGTTATATATTGCACTTGCCTTTTGCATTTTCTGGCTGATTTATTCTCTTAGCTTTCCCTCTGAGTTAATTACTCCTAGGTAATTGTAGCTTTAAACTTGTTCTAAATTCTCCTGCCCAATTTAAGATTTTCTGTTTTTATTTCCTTACTTACTTGCATTGTTTTCGTTTTCTTTGCATTTACTCTCATTCTTCTTTTATTTACTTCATTATTCATCATGTTGATATTCGACTGAAGGTCACTCAAATGAAAGCATGTATACATTTAATGGTTTGAATTTCCACATACCTACATTCATTTTCTTCAGTATTAAGGATGCCTTATTTATCCATAAATGTGATAAACAAAAAGAGGACTAAGGCGTACTCCATATCTACATCAAATTCTGCAGATATGCTTCCAGCTACTCTCACTGCACATGTTAGTTTATTGTGAAAACTTTTAATGACTTCTATTAAATTTTTCTCTAGATTGTGTGCTTTGAAGGAATGCCATAGTTTATCCCTCCTCACAGTGTCAAATGCCTTTTCTAGATCTATAAAACGCAGGTGCAAGTCAATGTTTTGCTCTCAAGGAATTTTTCTATTATTTGTCTAATTGTAAATATGTGGTCTTGTACACTTCTTTCTGGTCTAAATCCACTCTGATGTTCTTCAACCTGATCCTCTACTCTTTTCCTTAGTCTCATTTCCAGTATCCTGGCATACACTTTTCCTGGTACGCTAAGTAGTGATATCCCTCTATAGTTTGAGCATTCCATAGTTGATCCTTTCTTGTGTATTGGTACTACCATTCACTTTTTCAAGTCATCTGGCACCTGTTCGAACATCCTGCTTGTTGGCATATTGCATGTAGCAGTTTGTCTGCCTTTGGCATTCTTGATTTGTCATATTGGGCATGCCTTGGTCATTCTCATGCTCTTCATTGCCCACTAGAACAACTTTTGATTTCCTTGATAGCTTTCTTAAAGTCTCCCCATTGTTCCTGTTTTGGTTCCCTCACTTCCTATTTGGTGATAGTTCTTTTACTCTCCTAATCTATCCTATCCTCTGGCCTCTTTGTTTGCAAGTATTTCTTCCAGGCATCCTTCTTTTCTTTGATCGTAGTTTTGACATTGTCATTCCACCATGCTGTTCTTTTTCTATCTCCTTTAATTTGTTCCCTACCCCATACCTCTTCAGTACAACCGAGGAGTGTTTCTTTATACACTTGCCACTTTTCTTTTATTGTGGTATCATTCAGATCTATTTGCCTTTCCTTTATAAATCTATTTATCCTAGATTGGTATATCTGTTTTACTGTTGATTTATTGAGTTATTCTACTTTGAGTTTAGTAGCTTTCTTCTCTTTCCTTTTCTGTTTGTTCTCTTGAGTCAGTAATCTCATTTTTTCAATCATTAGGAGATGGTCACTAAATATTTCACCTCCTCTGTATACTCTTGCGTCCATTGTGCTGTAAAAAATGGAGCTGCTAACTATAACATAGTCTATGATTGATTTTTCACATGAGCCTTCATTTAGTCTTGTATATTTGTGGATATCTTTATGAGGAAAAAGGTATTGGCTATATTTATGTTATTCTTTGGAAAAAAAAATCTATTAGTTAGTGTCTCTCCATTTCGGAGAAGTTGTTGTCTCTCCTTCTTTATCTATTACTTCTCCTGATGTTTCTACATTATTTCCTAGTCTAGCGTTTAAATTTCCTAAAACCATTAGTCCCTGTTTGGGTTTGAGATTCTCTACAGGTATTTGTAACTCGTTTTCAAAGATATCTTTTTTCTTTGGTGGCTTCTTCGTTTGGTCCATAAGCGATTAATAATTTAATTTCTCTTCCTTTTGGATTAATGTTTACCTCTAATAGCCGTGGGCTTATAAATTTCCAACCTTCTAATAGCTTCTCCTGCCTTTTATGCATTAGGAGGCCTACTCCTGCTCTAGCTCTATCTTTGACATGTACTCCTGAGAAGATTAAAGTATGATTTAGTCCTATGTTTTCTATTCCTGGTCCTTTTTTCTTTGCTACTGTAATGGCAAAAATTTCTGCTTTGAATTTTTCCATTTCTTCAGCTAATTCTAACTCTTTTCCATTTATTGCCCTGATATTCCTTTCTTTCTTTCTTTATCAGTTCCCATTCTACCTTTCGGTATATGGGTTCAGATGCCCAAGATGATCTTTCTCCAGGATGCCCTGTCCTGGCATTTTCTGTTTCCTTCCAAAAAAGTTAAATTTCTATGCTTCAATGCCTCTTTTATATCTTCTTCCCACTTTCTCCGAGGTCTGCCTTTTGGTCTTTTACCTTGGGCTTTAGCACTGTATACTGATTTAGCTATTCTGTTGTCATTCATTCTTTTTACATTCACAAACCATCTCAGTTGATTTGTTTCTATCTTAGTTTTTATGCCCTCTGGTTTGGTTTGATCTCTTATTGTTGTGTTTCTGATTTTGTCTCTTTTAGTTTTCCCTACTACTCTTCTTAGATATTTCATTTCAGCTGCCTGTACTCTACTGTATTCTCTCCTGTCTAAGGTCCAGGTTTCGCTGCCATAGAGGGGAGTAGGACAATAAACTGTATTATATACTGCCATTTTGGTTTTGTTGACAATTCTTGCTTACTGACACATGCCTTTCCTAATCATGACTCCTAGGTAATTGTAGCTTTGAACTTATTCTAAATTCTCCCTGCCCTGTTTTTGGTCACCTGTGAACCATGCATTTTGGCGGAGACTACTGTAATGATAAAATGTTGCATTAAAAGATCACTACATATTATCTAACAATTAAAACGGGATTAAAACAGAGATAAATTTTTTGTTAATTCACTTATACGGTTTTTTTTACCTTGATATTAATGTTCTTTTTCTTGGATAATTATGCAGTGACAAAAAATATAATGCTATTATTTACAGCACCGTATTTGTACAATTTCCTTTGTAAATTAAAGACATAAATGTCTGTTTCATCTATAAAAAAAAACATACGTCTTAATAGAGCGTGTATTTTGGTGATCTACTGTAACCAAATACCTACTTTCCCACAAGTTTTCTTTTATTTGTGTACTATTTCCATGAGTGGAATAGAGGTACAAAAACATTTCCAGTTTACAAAATTGTTGAGACCAATAGCTTGGATGAAGCCAATTCTAGTCGAATAATGTTGATTCTAACAAGACCTGAAAGTCTATTTCCAACTCCAGGAGGACCCATTTATTTGCCTGAATTTTTTTCCTTAATTTTAGATGTCTTTATTTATTGCTTCTTTGGTTTATCCTCAAACAACTTGAATTATTCAAAATATGCAAATTTAACTTATCTTCCCCATAGTAATATCATTCACGATGCTGGAATTGCTTGTCTCGTTCTTGCTAAGGACAACGAAAATAACACATGGTGAGTTCCTATGCTTTAAAAGGAAACATTACAGTACTCGCCGGATTCCAGCATGCCAAATTTCTGCATGCTCCGCAATACAGCACGCTGGAGCAGGGTGACCAAATTTTCCTATATAATAAATCTATTAAACGGATTGTGACATTTTTTTGTGGCGATACATTTATGATATTCAAAGAAAAGCCCATTTTGCAACAATCATTTAATGTATTTAAAGTAAGTCCTGTATTCTGACAACATGAGTTGAGTGTAGGGTAATCAAGAGTAAAGTAGTTTACCATTGCTTTCACGCCACCTTTACTTTCTTCAGGTCTGAATAAACGTAGCTACCCACTGTCAGGTCGACAAGAGGGCCAAAAAATATACCTGGACTGGGAATCGAACTCAGGCCTCCTGGGTGGTAGTCAAACGCTCTATAGACTGAGCTACCGGCACCTCATTCAATATGCATTTGTCAATGAACGCACACAAGTGCAGATGTCTTTGATCTCTCGTTTGTGACGATAGTATGCTGATGAAAGGGATTTGAGTAGGGTGCAGACAGCATCCAGTGGTAGTGGTCATGCGACATCGTGTAACCTATGCGATCAATGGAGAAGTTGGGAAACAGTGGGGGCTATGCGTGCATCTTTAACAATGTTAATAGTTACATACAGCATTATTATTACTTGACCTATCCATATACAGAACGTGTTTAAAGGTAAAAACACGATTATGATGGCAGCATGCGGTCATGCAGAATAGAGGTTTTGGGAGACAGTGGAGGGGAGGGTTGCTAAGCAGTTACATGAGTTACTTCCCATGGACACTTGATTTCTACACACTCAGATTATTGCACGCTTTTTGTTTTCTCCCTAGAATGTGCTTAAATCCGGCGAGTACTGTGTATTGTAATTTTACTGCTTAGCATTACAATGTATATTGAATAATGTATATTGCCTGTTAAGATAGATATTTCCTTTTCCAACATGAAACCATTTTTTTTTTAGTAACATCACGAAATAATAATAGCAGTAATAATAATAATAATAATAATAATATTGATAATAATAATAATAATAATAATAATAATAATAATAATAATAATAATAATAATAATAATAATAATAATAATAATAATAATAATAATAATGATGATGAGGATGACGATGAGGATAATAATAATAATAATAATAATAATAATAATAATAATAATAATAATAATAATAATAATAATAATAATAATAATAATAATAACATTAATAACATTAATAATAATAATAATAATAATAATAATAATAATAATAATAATAATAATAATAATTATTTGTGGCTTGCGGTTAGCATCGATGGCCAAGCAGTTAGGCTGCCGGACAGGAGATCATGAGGTCCCGAGTTCGAATCCTAGCAAAGCCATGTCCAACGTTGTGTTCCTTGGGAAAGACACCCCAACACACATTTCCCCCACTCTACCCAGGTGCAAATGGGTGGCACTAGCTTGGGAGTAAAAACCTGTGTCAGACTGGCATTCTGGTCAGAGGTGATTATTGTCACCTGTTCCACTATAGAAACCGGGATAAACTCCGGCTCTGTAGGCTGTAAGGCCCTTAAGGGAATCTTACTTTGTGGCTTGCGCTATTCAGTCGTTGTCGACCATCCCTCTCCATGTCCGTTCTGTCTTCAGCGTTTCTTGTAAAACCTGAGTTGGTGATATCGGACGTGTTTTGTCTTCACGCTGAGTGTTACGTATGTGGTCTGCGTTGTCTGCAACAAGCTCTTGTTTTATAGTTTCTCCTCTACTTGTTAAATTGAAGGATAGGTTATTATCTTCTTTACAGGGCACCATGCCTTCTGTATTTTTCACGTTCAGTAACAATCCTTTTGTCTCACTAAAGTCTACTAAATTGTCTAATATTTGTTGGACATCATCTGGCATGTACGTATGCCATTAACACAGCATCATCTGCATAGCATATGTTGGTCAGGTTAACTCCACCAATGCTCTCCTGTTTTCAATATCACTGAAGATGATTTAAGCTATATAAGTTGAAGAGATCTGGTGAGAAAGCACAGCCTTGTCTCACTCCTTTCTCGATGTTAAAAAATTGGATGTCTCGTTGTCAACTTTTGGACGCAAGCTGTTTGACGCCAGTATAGGTTTCTTACCAGTGTAAGGTCTTTATCATCTATTCCTATTGACACCATACAATACACAACCCACTTCAAAATGATAAATAATAATAATAATAATAATAATAATAAGGCATTTGTATAGTGCCAATATCCATTAAAAATGCTCAGTGGCGCTTAACATGATTTATAATAATAAAAGATTTACAAATCCAAGCTCATTCATCGCCAATTAAGAGTACAATATCAAAAATTGTGAATAAAAAATTAATATTGATAATTAAAAGTGCAATATAAGAAATCATGTATAAAACATAACAGTATATTTATATTTATATTAAAAGATGTTCCACTCTTTTTAAGGTCTTATACTAAGAAAGATTTTTTAAAGAGTTAAGTTTTCAATTTTGATTTAAAAGCATTTAAAGATTTTGCATTTCTCATGTTCTCAGTCAAAGAGTTTCACACTTCAGGTGCAGCAAATTCTAAAGCTCTGCCAGAAAATTTAATTTTGGGTATGTTCTTGATTAAGACAGTTTAAGATGATGATCTAACTTACCGTAAAGGCTGATGAATTTTAATGAGATCTTTCAAATCGCTTGGCCTCATATTATTTAGATTTTAAATGTTAGACAGGAAATTTTGAATTTTATTCTAGACTCTATTGGAATTGGAGGTATTTAAGAATTGGTGTAGTATTATTTCTAGACTTTGTTTTGGTCATGAGTCTGGTCGAGACATTTTGAATTTTCTGCAATCTAGAGTGAGGACTTAGGAAGACCATACAAAAGAGAATTGCGATAGTCCGATTTGCTTGTTAATGCTATTGTTGAGTGAACAACTAATTTAGTTGCATCAGTGTCTACAAAATCTCTTAATATGACATATGTTATTGATTTGAAAGAAGAGACACTGGCATACTTTTGCTATGTAGTCTTTCAAGTTGATGGATATTTGTAGATACAGATTCAGACGTCACCGACATGTACAATTGGATATCATCAGCGTAAAGAATAATATTAATGATAATACATGTAACAATAATAATAATAATAATAAATAATAATAATAATAATAACAACAACAACAACAACAACAACAACAACAACAACAACAACAACAACAACAACAACAACAACAACAATAATAATAATAATAATAATAATAAAAAATTAAAAATAATTAATAATAATAATAATAATAATAATAATAATAATAATAATAATAATGATGATGATACTAATAATGATGATAATAATACAGTCGAGTTCGATAATTGGAAAACCGTTTAATTTAAACAACCGCTAAGTGGAATGATTTCTCTGCGACAGAATTCTTTCTATGTGAAAATTACGCTGATTAATTGGAATGCTCGCTGCTTTATTGGAATAGAAAAATGGTCATTGACTCTAATCAAGACATTCTAATATGAAGGTCACAGTAACGTAAAATCCTAAACTAACCTAAGCTGGAATGTGCGAGCATTATTCACTTTATTATGCTGACGCTTGATATCTTTTGATGGCACGTGTAGCTATATTGCATAACAGCGTGAAGGAGACAATGCAGGTAAGTCTATTACATCAGGTGATCGACAACAATGAATGGCAGGCCAGGTGTTGGATTTAGATGGAGGTTGCGACCACATATTGAACGTGATTATCCGGCCGAACTAATGAAAGACACAAAGAGTAGCGTATTGCATAGGCGTGTGAATAAGACAACGCAGATCAACTATATACATGATGTATTTGCATTGAAAATTTATGTGCATTCTATAAAATTGTATTGTATTATTGTGTGTTTAATGTATCAAATGGGATTTTTTAAATGCACCAAGGGTGAAAAGGATATGCGACCACCAATAATATATGTCAAACACTGCTAATAGAAGTAAATACCTTTACCAATTATCTTAATCATGTACATGTATGATATGGTTGTTCCATACACGGATGCCGCCACAGTGATGTTTTATACATACTGATGTTTAATTTTCCAGATTTGTTATTTCTCTGATTAATATTTAGGAAAAGCATATATATGAGGTTTACAACATGATTCCTTTTTCAGGTTACTGACAGGTTCTTTTGACAAAAGTCTCAAAATTTGGTCTGTTGACGGGAAACTTATTCACAAACTAGATACATTCCTTTCAACTGTCACTGGAATCTGCTATGTGCCTCGCAACAAAACAGTCTGGGCAGCTGGGGTACTTTTTATGCAAGCATGTTTGATCCAAAATCAGGAGACAATGTAAGTTAAATTCGTCTTTAACTTGCTTGCTACCAAGCTTTTTTCGGCTCCACATGCATCCAATTTTGGAGTTTTTCAGGTGCTTTCAATTTGTCACTGGAAAAATAAACTACTAATAAGATAAGATAAGATTATATAACCTTACTGATCCTTTAACAGGAAATTACATTGTGTTTGTTGCATTAATAATACTCACAATAAGTAATTACAACAGAAAAATTAATTGACATAATATGATATAATTCATACTCTCTCTCATTCACTCATATGCCTCACACTCTTGTAATGTTAAAGACGTCACAATACATGGATACAATAATGTGGAGTGTTCATGTTTTACATAGATGGAATCACAATTCCGTGCGGCGAAAGGGAGAAATGAATCAAAATAATGATGTTGAGGTATTTTTTTAATGGTTAAGTCTCCCACTCCTACTACTTATCTGGATTTGGGAGTTGAGAACATGAGACTCATCCTTTATAATTTTAGATAATTTTGAATAACATACATTCTTTAAATTTTAATACAGCATCAAAACAAAGATTTGATTGTCCTAATATTTTAGATATTTTAGAAGTACTTCTTAAAGCTCTATTGATTTTATTTTTCTCATCCTCTCTATTTTGTCTCCCCATGCAGTCAAACCGAAAGTTAATACACTCATTATGCATGTGTTAAAGAACAAAGAAAGCAATATAGTATCAATGTGTAAAATGTGCAATTCTGGCATGAAATACATTCTCTTGTTAATGCTACGTTGTATTTTTTTTTATTGTGACCACCATTCTAGTTTTTCATCAAAATTTATACCAAGATATTTGTATTCTTTGACTGTTTCAACAATTTTGTTTTTAATTATGATTTTTTTAAAATGATATGGACCTAAAGTAAAAAAAAAAAAAATGTCTTCACGTTAAATTGTGAAACGTGTTCATGACACCAGTGGACAAAATTATTAACTGTTTGTATGTAGTTTGTGATATATGCTTCTGTAAGTGCTTGAATAAACGTGTCATCAGGATATATTATCAAATAAATATTTTCAAGAGATGTCCTACAGTCATTTGTGTAGATTGAAAAGAAGACAGGTGGTAACATTGTACCTTGAAGTGCACCCGTATTAGAGAAAATAACATATTGTTTTCTGATCGTACACAAACATACCATTAACACAATGATCTACAAATTTTATCACAGAAATATTCAGTTAACCTTCTTTAAACAGCAAAAAACAGAAACAGTACACCTTTCATACTTTTGTTGCAACAAAAACCATGAACAGAAAAAAATAGTAATTCACGTTAACCAATAGCTGACTCTGACTCTGCATCACTATCAGTTTCATCAACATCACTCTTTTTTGTGATTGTAAATAAAGGTGTATTGGTATCAGGTGTCAAACTTTTCTAGCTAGATCTTCTAGCAGTACTAAATCTAGATCTAACTCCAAATGTAGAGACACCGATTTCGTTGTCACTCTCTGTTTCTGTCTTTTTCATTGTTTTGTGCACAATCTGGCACATGATCTATATCAAATTCTAAATTTTCACCATCAAACTCTACCTCACTATCAATATTGCTGTAAGGAACATTGAAAACATTTCGGTATTGGAAAATCCCATGGACTCATTTAACTTTGACTTCAAGTTTAGACTACCTAATTTATCACGTTTTCAGACTCGAATGTTCTAACACAAACATTTTACCAACATTTAAAATATTTAGTATCAGATTATTCAAGTAAATTGTGTGCGAAAGACAACATGATGTAAACTTCCTTGATCAGCCTCATTTAAACATTGCAGTGTTTTCATTTGCTGCTTGAGCAATATTCTCTTATTGGTTCTCCAAGTTTCTGCTGCATACTGTAGAATTAAGCAAACAGACTAAGTAGCTTTTTGATTTTCATGTAGGTCTTATCTTCTGGAATACTGAAAGGGCTGATGCTATTCTAGTGACTATTTCTTTTTCCATGTCATCTCTGCTGTTACTACAGTTTCAGGATAAGCTACCCAGGTATTTGAACTTATTTACTTCCTCCAAATCCTTCTGATTCACTTTCACAGGTGTTCTTGTCTGGTGTTCAGTTTCAGGATTTTAGTTTTGGATTGTCGTATCTCTAATCCAACAAACTTTAATTATTTTGGCTGTTCTTTCTAATAAAGGATGGTGGACCTCATAGGATTTCTCCTGTATATCTTTGGGAGAGTGTGAAAACAGCAACATCATGTGCAAAATTCTATCAATGTCCACTTATGATTTGTCTTAATTAGTTCATAAGGCTCAAAATTCAGTCTTTAGTTGCTTGTTTCATAACCCAATCGATGACAAGGAACAAAAATGGTGATATGACACATCCCTGTTTGGTCGTACTCCAGATTTCACTTTAAACCATGGGCCATTTGCTGACAAATGCTGATTTTCAGTTATCTCTTTTGATTATTAAATTTTTTATTTTTTTCCAAGAATTATCATTTAATTTTGATTTTATTTAGACTTCAAAATTTCCATAATAAAGGATCATTCGGGGGACAAAAGGTTTTCAGGAACATTCATGTACAGTATGATCTCCATTCTTTGTAATTATGATACTGGTCATTACAAAATGCCTGCAGTCCCACCATCTACCTCAAGATTTTCCCACTGTTATTTTTCATTCTATGCATTATTATTGTTTAAAAACATTATGATTTGAAATCCAAAATTCAGAGATTTTTAATCTAATCAATTAATCATTTCTGATGAATACTGTTTTATAAGTAAATAAATAAGGACAAATGAAGACACCACTTACTGAAAACGGTTTACAAATATGCAGAGGATTTGGTCGTAGAGCGAAACATCAGGAGGAAAGTGTCTGTTCCAAATGGAGAGAGACTAAGAGGAACCAAGGTTTTTTTGACAGTGTTTAGGTCCTAATAAATGAACATTCATGGAAGTTTTCTACAGAAGTGATTATTAAATTTTTTATTTTTTTCCCCGAGTCTCCATTTGAGCTTTTTATTAAAAGGAATAGTACTGTTCAATTAACCCGATGATATTCGAAGAACAAACAAAATAGGGAAGTCTGTACGAGGAGTCCCACCCTCCACAAGTCTCCTGCTGCCTTGCAGGTCAATCTTGGCAGACCAAAGGCAAAGGAGTTAACCCCTGACATAAAACAACCTGCTGCCTTGCAGGTCGGTTGTGACTGACCAAAGGCTAAGGGAGTTAACTTACAGAAAATAACAAGGCCATGTAGGGGGCCTCAAGGTGGCAGTCCCACCATCTACCTAGGGTACAGTGAGTTAATCCCCTGCTTATCCAAAACCTAACTGATGCAGAGAAATAAATATAATATATCCGGCTTGACATTTCAATGATGCCTGGAAACAAACACGGATAGTGATTTTTGGGACATGGAACGTTAGGGCAGGAAAAGAGTTAGATTAGTTGAAGAAAATGGAAAATTCAAATTAGACATTTTGACCATTACAGAAACAAAGAAAAAGGACAAGGAATAAAAAATGTAGGACCAAATAATATTTTAATCTTTTCAGAAGTAGATGTCAAAGATAGAACTAGAGCAGGAGTAGGTCTCCTAGTACATAAAAGGCATGAAAAGCTACCAGAAAGCTAAATTTATAGGCCCACAGCTAAAGTAAATATTGAACCAAAGGGAAGAAAAAATTAAATTGTTGATGACATGGACAAATTAAAGAAGAAAAAGATATAAAACGGTTTACCCTCCAGAACATATGAAACAAGGAGTAAAGATGAATTAGTAAGAGTAACAAGTAATCCAAAAAGAAGACAGCTGAAGATGTAGATATATCAATGGAAGAAATCCAAACAGCTATAAGAGAAGTGAAATTAGGAAAAGCCCTGAATGATAGCAGGAGCAGATCAAGTTTATCCAGAAATTATAAGATAAAAACCAAGGGAGAGACCAGAGGATAGGATAGATTACAGACAAACTACTACATGCAATATGCCAACAAGCATGGAAATCCAAACAGGTGCCAGATGACTCACCTAGAAGAAAATGAAAAGCGGAGAAGTGAAATTAGAGAACAGCAGGTCCAAGTACCAGAGATATATAAGAAATCCAAACAGCTATAAGAGAAGGGAGAGAGGCAAGAAAGGATCAACTATGGAAAAAAGAACGCTCAAACTATAGAAACTATAGGGATATCACTACTTAGCGTACCAGGAAAAGTGTATGCCAGGATACTGGAAATGAGACTAAGGAAAAGAGTAGAGGATCAGGTTGAAGAACATCAGAGTAGATTTAGACCAGAAAGAAGTGTACAAGACCACATATTTACAATTCGACAAATAATAGAAAAATTCCTTGAGAGCAAAACATTGACTTGCACCTGCGTTTTATAGATCTAGAAAAGGCATTTGACACTGTGAGGAGGGAAAAACTATGGCATTCCTTCAAAGAACACAATGTAGAGCAAAATTTAATAGAAGCCATTAAAAATTTTCACAATAAAGTAACATGTGCAGTGAGAGTAGCTGGAAGCATATCTGCAGAATTTGATGTAGATATAGGGGTAAGACAGGGTTGTATCCTAAGTCCTCTTTTGTTTACCACATTTAAAGATAATCACATCACAGATAAAATAGGAATGAGAGTAAATGCAAAGAAAACCAAAACAATGCTAGTAACTAGGGAAGCTAAAACACAAAATCTTAAATTGGGCAGGGAGAATTTAGAACAAGTTCAAAGCTACAATTACCTTAGAGTAATGAGGGAAAACTAAGAAAGGAAATCAGCCAGAGAATCCAAAAGGCAAGTGCAATATATTTTATAACCATCTAGGGAAGGCATTTGTATGTAAACAAGATTTGTCAACACAAACCAAAATGGTTCTATACAAAATAGTTTGTTGTCCTACTCTCCTCTATGACAGTGAAACCTGAACCATAGACAGTAGAGAATACAGTAGAGTACAGGCAGCTGAAATGAAATATCTAAGAAAAGTAGTAGGGAAAACTAAAAGAGACAAAATCAGAAACACAACAATAAGAGATCAAACCAAAGCAGATAGCATAAAAACTAAGATAGAAATAAATCAATTGAGATGGTTTGGGAATGTAAACAGAATGAGTGACAATATAATAGGTAAATCAGTATACAGTGCTAAAGGCCAAGGTAAATGACTAAAAGGCAAACCTCGGAGAAAGTGGGAAGAAGATATAAAAGAGACATTGAAGAATAGAAATTTAACATTTTTGGAAGGAAACAGAAAATGCCAGGGCAGGGCATCCTGGAGAAAGATCATCTTGGGCATCTGAACCCATACACCGAAAGGTAGAATGGAACTGATAAAGAAAGAAAGATGACAGAAAATGTTGACCCATTGGATCAAAGTTTTCACATCTTTACTTTTAATCAATTTTGTTCTTTTCAGGTGTCTGATTTCATTGGAACATTTGCAACTCAAGAGGAAGAAAAATATCATTTACAGATCTTGCGTTTTTTCCCAGAACTTAATCAAGTTGTTGGTAAGTTAGTCATGGTAGATTACACAATCTCTACATTAGTTGATTTTTAAATATTTTACATGCCATAAACGTCTTTAGTGTTTAAAGAAAAAAACAATTGAAAGACACTAAACTATGTTTTTCAATTCCTAAAGACCCTGTAATTTTTTGGTGAAGTTGAATATACTTGATAAGTCCAAAAGTAACTGAGTTATACAACTTTATTAATTTCTTTCAGCTTCAACAAGCCGAAGACACATGATTGTGTGGAAATACAACTCATCTGGGTGTGTCACAACTCTTGCATGTAAATCACCCATGGAATGTCTGTGTTACAGTAAGTTTTACTGGGGAAATATCAAGTTAACATATAACCTACTGAATTGAGAAAGGAAGAAATGAAATTTAACCTAAGATCAATATTTTACTGCTGTTTAGGCAATTCCTGTGAAAGTCAGGATTTTTACAAATGACACGTTTACTCTTTTCCAGAGAATAGTCTGTCTGATAAAATAAAGAAAGAAAAAAAGACTAAAGATAATGTAATTTTTGAATTTTGAAACCATTTTGTTATGGCAAATGAGTTGTCTTCAAGACTGATATCAACATTTCTGCTCTGCTATGACTACGGCTTTCCAGACATAATTTTGAAAAGTTAGCCAAATTGTAAACAAAATATATATATGTACCAAGTGAGAAAAAAAATGAAATACCTCAAACTTATGTTTTTTTTTCCTGCAGCGTCCAAAGTTCCTATTTTGTTGTTCAGTGGAGATCATGATGGAGCCATCATTAAATGGGAAAGAATGCAATCCAATCACTTTATGTATAGGTAGGTAGCAGAATTTTGGACCACATCTGCATAATTTTGGCTATAAAAGGCTTTGAAAAGGGCTTATGCCTATTTGTCTACCATCTGCAATTTGAAGTTGTAATTTTAAAGAGAAATTAGCTTGTCAAATTTCAATTGGAAAAAAATGATATGGGAGAATTTTTCCATGGCTTAGATTATCTTTTTCTAGGTTCAGGTCATTTTATGAGATTATAAAAGAAAATTACGGTCGAAAATGAAAAATGTCATGTAACTGATAGTAGGGACCGGAAAGAAAAAAAGTAGAAAGAAAAAATAGATACATGGAGAACAGCTATGTGTTGCATAACAGTATTTGGTAAAAAGATATTTGTTGTCATTTTCTGATAGGTTTTTCATAATAAATTCTTAGCTGCATTTTGTGTTTCCTCGGTTTTGAATAATCATTGAATGCCGTTCCTGACTTCCTTCGCCACTAGTCAATTTATCTATATTTGTCTGTAAGTTTATTATATCTAATGTTTTACACCTTGAGGTATATCTAGAGGTAGGAGGACAAGGCTAGTATTATTCCTGTAAAATTGGTTTAGGGAACATTGACATTAGTATTTAGTAATGCATGATGTAAATTAATGTTTCTGCCATGAAACATTAGTAATGCATGGTGTAGATTAATGTTTCTGCCATGAAACATTAGTAATACATGATGTAAATTAATGTTTCTGCCATGAAACAGAAGAAGAAATGGAGAGCCAGATAGAAATAACAGAGCATTTGTTTAAAGGAACCAATTTGTATTTGATTGTCTTCTTGATAAGCCAATAAATGGAGCATGTAAATGCTATAGCCTATGAATTAGTCTTTGCTGATAATGCTGGCTTATTTTTAAAAAAAATGGGAAAAGACAGTATAGAAAATAATAGTTTATAAAGATAAAACATAAAAATAGATTATATATAGGATGGATGGATGGATAGATAGATAAATGCTACTTTAGTTGACACTCTACCACTAAATTAGGGTCTACCTGAGCTGCCGCCTGATTGGTTAGTCTACCGGCCCTATTGTTCAGTGCTGTGTGAGTACTATAGGCATGTGACAGTGAGATGATACGGTGTTGTCGAGACTATAGGTGAGTCAGTGATTGGCTCGGGTTTGCTTTCTCTAGTGTTAAACAAGTTGGTTGATGTGTTGATATGATGGTTGGCTGTCTCCCAGACTATAACATTGATGAATCAGTGACAGTGGCAAAGCTAGGCTAGTCGGATACACGTGCCTGATTTGTTGTCACATAATAATGCAAATAATTGTTACACCAGGGTAATACGGTGAGTGATGGGTGAAGAAACAGGATGATGAGGAAAAATAGTTGATGATGAATATCGAAGTAGTGGAGAGTGGCACATTGCATACTGTGATGGCTCACGGAGCCCAGGATAAACACACCCAAATCCAGGACAAGTGGTTGGTGCCATCTTTAATGATTCATTCATTTTTTTTTCTATACATCTTTATATAATTAGTATCGAGTACACAATATCAATCGATACTGGCTTCTGTTAATCGATAGAGTACTCGATACTGGCTAGTATCGATTAGTGCTCACCCCTCTTGGTTGCCTCATACGGACATCAGAGAAAGCTTCTCGTAAGCTTCTTCGTCACACGCGCTAAAACTATCCAACCGAGAGACCAGCCGTGGTGACATGACCAAAAATCAATATCAATAGAATAACAACCACATGGTCAAACACTATAAATTTACTCCAGTGCATGGGGACAACATGGGCTACATTCAATCAAAGTATCAATATCTAACTTGCTTTAACTTCCACATGAAACAGATTTAAGGGTGAGCTAAGGAGTTGGAGACCGTAAACACAACTAGAAAAATAGTCAGATAAAAGGCAACAACAGAAAGTACCATTAATGAAAGGTCTTCATCTCCCCAATCCATGGATACCAATTATTCATCCACCAATCTACTTAGTTAGTAACTAATTAAGCCACAAGTAAATTAAAACCATCAACACACTAGCACACTTTACGTAAGACAAGGCAGTCAGCGCAGAACAATCCACCGTAGACATAGACGTGCACAAGTTGCGCCACTGTCGGTGACTATAGAAGCGTGCATAGTGGTAAACATACACCATGCTTAAGTCCCACGCATACGCAATAGGGTCTAAAAAGTCGGCGCAACTTGCACCCGTGAAAAGTTGCACTAACACCAGTTACGCCTGAATTTTGTCAATGGGGAAATAATAGAAAACAAGAAAATTTGAGTTCTGAATCGAAAATAAAAAGAATTTCAATATGACTGCTGGTTTTTCTTTGTTTTTTTCCTCTCATGGGTCCTTTTCTTTGTTTTTCTTCCTCTCATGAGTCCTTTTCTTTGTTGTAGGAATAAAACCTAGGTCTATATTAGACTAGATCTAGTTTTTGTTAAATTTTATATGTAATAGAAGCCATTAAAAGTTTTTACAATAAACTAACATGTGCAGTGAGAGTAGCTGGGAACGTATCTGAAGAATTTGATGTAGATATAGGAGTAAGACAGGATTGTATCGTAAATCCTGTTGTTTATCACATTTATGTATTCAGTCGCAAAGGCATCCTCAGAAATGAAGAAAATGAATGTAGGTATGTGGAAGCTCAAACCAGTAAATGTATCAATGCTTTTATTTGCTGATGATTTAGTTCTATTTCGAAAATCGGAAGGTGGCCTTCATTCGAATATCAACATGATGAATAATGAATTAAATAAAAGAGGAATGAGAGTAAATGCAAAGAAAACCAAAACAATGCTAGTAGCTAGGGAAGCTAAAACAAAATCTTAAATTCACCAGGGAGAATTTAGAACAAGTTCAAAGCTACAATTACCCAGGAGCTGGGGCGTGTTCTGTTTGCTTTTTTGGTGCCTGGAACCACCTATAAAATATTGCATTACACCGAGAAGGTACTTCATGTATTTTAATTTCTTAGTAATACACCCATCACATCAACTTGCTTTACTTAACACACACACACACACACACACACACACACACACACACACACACACCAACTTACACTACTCATACCCATCCGTAGAGCAATTGGTAACGGCATGCAGCTACTGTATCGGTTACGGGTGATATCAAGTACGATTCTTAGATCAAATTAGTACTCGATACTGAAGCCATGGTGACTCTTTATTGCAATGATCGGAAGTCAATTAAATTATCCACTAAAACAGTTTTAATTTCTTCAAACTTATTTCTTAAGCTGTTAATGTTTAAATGACACTGTCTAAATTTCGTTGGTGTTGAATTTCTCGCCATTTCATCGAGAATACACTTAACCCTTGGGATGTGCTCAGGGAATGCTATGTTTTCGTTGGTTTGTCTTGCCCAGTTGTTGTTATTTTAGTCGTTGTTGTGGTTGTTATATCAACACACGAAACCGTGTGAGCGTTTGAGGGGATGACGGGGCTCACGACCATATATTGTTTGAATAAGTCGTCGTTTTCGTTGGCCAACACGACATTGTCTCTGGCCGTTGGTAAAAAGTCGCGTTTAATGTTATTGTTTGTGAGCGTGAATGGTTTGTAGCACATGGTGAGTGAAAATCGGATAATGGGAAGGAGTAAAAATGTCACCATACCTGAACAATGAAATGACTTGATCTGGTAAAATCCATCTTCAAATTTAGAAATAAACGAAAACGACTTATTTAAATAGAAGATTCAAACACAATTCAGAAGACTAGGATGTGACAAATTTTTAGATATAAGAATCCAGGATGTTAAAAATGAAATAGACACATAAAACTCCAGGTTACAGCGGAGCACAGAAGCATGTCTGCCTGAGGCAAACAACACACAATCAATTAGAATACTGATTTGATTCAAGACTTTATTTACTAAGAACATAGAGCACGTTATCTGAAATCTACATGCGAAACATGAGGTTCCTGAGATTTGAGCGGTCAAAGTTTGAGATGTACAGTTTTATATATATATATATATATATATAGAATAATTATCAGATTGAGTTAGTATATAAAATAA
>JAXRKP010000023.1:647500-725000 GCA_037039925.1 Doris montereyensis | reverse complement strand
ATTGTTGTAATAAGTTGAGTTGTGAAAGCTTCGGTTTTGTTTAAATCCATGTTGAATATCTGATAGGATGTTATATATTCATCTATGGGATCCATTGTGTTACTCTGTATTATATGTTTCAATAGCTTACTGAGTTAGACAAACAGGTCTGTAATTTTCGGCTCTTGATCGGGTTCCTTTTTTAAGTAAAGGAAGTACATTTGCATTTTCCCAGTCATTTGGATTTTTACCTTGGTAAAGAGATTACTAGAATGACAACAATGTCTGCTATTTCATGTTATTATGTACATATTTTCCCAAGTATTTCATTTGCACCTGTTGCTTAAATTAGGCGAGAAAACATTTTTATATAATGGACCCAAAATCTGGAAGTATCTTCCAACTGCCATCAAGAATGGCCAAAACATTTTGTTCCTTTAAAAAGAATTGTTTTCGGGACCTATTTGTGAACTTGTTATCAATTGACTCAATTGTGGATTATTGAGATTGTAAAGTGCTTAGAGCATTTCTATGTATAGATAAAAGATGTTATGCAGTAATTAATGTACTCCTGTTCTTGTGACCTTTGCTTCAGGATATTTTACATCTGTAGGTATGTTGTTGTCAATTTTTGAAGATAAGAGGTCAACTTTTGGTAAGATAAAAGTTCAGCTTTAGATCTGGGGTCTTGAATTAGGTATTTTTATTTTTTAGGTCTGAAATTCCAAAATGTTCCAGGGATTTACTTTCGAAATATGTCTAGATCTATAGTTTTTTTTGTTGTGTTTTCCATCTTCGTTTATCATGTTCTTTAGATCTTTATTCTACATGCGCTGCTCTGCATGTTGAGCTTTCTTTTGCTTTCTCTAAGTTACAATTTCTCATTTTCATGAACCATTCTTTTTTTTTCTACGAGCTAGCGTTTAGTTTCAGTTGTGAACCAGGGTTGTTGGAAATTGCCTGAGGTATACTTAATTGGTACATTTTGGTTCGTAATGAGTTGATGCTCAGTCACATTTCATTGACATCAGAGTCCAGGTAAAAAATCTTTTTTTGGAAAGCAAGGACTTCATTTTTTTTATCTTATTAATATGTTGATCACATTTTTTCACACTTTTATTTTACATTGTTTTGCGTTCTTTCTTTCTGTGTTAAGATTTGATGTTATAAAAACTGCTTCATAGTCTCCTTTACCAGGCATGATGTTGATTTGTTTAATGACTCCTGGGTTGTTTGTAAAGAATAGATCTAATATTTTGTTTGCTCTGGTGGCAGAATGAACTATTTGGCTCCATTCTAGTTTATCCATTGTATCAAGGTATTTAAGGCTAATGGCACTTTGGTTTTGATGTTCTTTTTAAGCTTTCTGAACATCACCATATATTTGGTAAGTTCAACTCCTATGGAAAATAATGGGTTTAAATAGAAATGATATCTGGTTATTTCCTGAGAAGTTCTTTACAAATGTCCATGATGGGGTCTATATCTGTGTGTGGTGGCCTATAATCCGAGCCAAAAGTAAAAGTTATTTTTCCATTGATATTAATTTTGCAAAATATGTTTTCAGTTGTTTTTCCTGTGTGGATTATTTCATTTAAGTTTTTCTTAATAGCTATGAGAACTGCACATCTGCCTTTCTTGATTCTATCTGATTCTCATCTGTATATTTCACCTGCATCAAACAGTAGTTCTGGTGTTTTTATTTCTGGGTTGAGTCATGTTTTTGTTCCTAGTACATAGATCTGTTAGTATTACATCTGCCTTGATAGATTTTTGTAATTCAGCAGTTTTATTTTTAGAAACTTTGAAAGTTTATGACTAAACATTTAAAACTATTTAGCTGTGTTGAGTGATTTTTTTAGGTTAAGATCTAGGATTATGATTGTTAGGGTTTGATATTTGGTGCGGTTTTAGATTAAAATCTAGCTCATTGGAAAAGTTTAACACACTTTGATTTAGTTCTGTTTCATCCTTGTAATGTTTTTGTTTAAGGTTTGCTACATGTGTCTTTTGGTTAAATTTCTAAGATAAAGCGCACTGAAACCGTTTGAAGTTAATAAATTTTAAAAACTACTGAATTACCTAAAACTGAAATTGGGCAATCCACATTGTGTACTCCCATGCTACATATGAATTATCTTTGTGTGGATTTTGATTGATTCCTAACCACTTCATGTGGTACCAGTTATGACAGTTGTCACAATGCTATTACTTTATCCTTCAAATAGATCTACATCTTATATTGCGAATTGGATAACACACTGCATTTTATCAGTTTCATGTATCTAAATTTGAAGATATGTTGTTTACTTCTAACAATAGATGTTTTCAATAAGAGTAGGTTTACATAGTTTGTTACATGTTTTAAGTTGAAATATCCAGAGTGAATTTAATTTGTGAAAACTTTACTAAATTTTGCAAGTCTTGAGCTTAATCAAATCTAGAAGCTTTGAAGGATGAGCATAGAGATAAGATAGCGATGAAGAATCTGTCGAACGGTATGTTGTGTTGAGAGATGTGTTTTTCATTGTCACCCATGTGGTGGGGAAGTTGAGGTAGGTCTAGGTGTAATATTTCATATTTTAATTGAGTTAGTAAATCCTTCTTCTTCATAATATTCAATTCTTGAGTATTACTGTTAGTGTGCATTTTTTAATTCAATCCAAAAATATTAATCAAATTTTGATTTCAAATAAACAAGTTAGTATTATTTTATTGTTTCTTAGCTTTAATTTGACAAATTTCATAAAATTTACTTAAGACTTAGCTAAAAAAATCAACGAATTCACAATAATTCAGGCAATGATAATTTAGTTGGCTTCGGTGAAACATGTCTGCCATCTTGGTCATGCATAAACCACCACATTATTATTATTATTATTATTATTATTATTATTATTATTATTATTATTATTATTATTATTATTATTATTATTATTATTATTATTATTATTATTATTATCATTATCATTATTATTATTATTATTATTATTATTATTATTATTATTATTATTATTAGTATTATTAGTAGTAGTAGTAGTAGTAGTAGTAGTAGTAGTAGTAGTAGTAGTAGTAGTAGTAGTAGTAGTAGTAGTAGTAGTAGTAGTAGTAGTAGTAGTAGTAGTAGTAGTAGTAATAGTAGTAGTAGTAGTAGTAGTAGTAGTAGTAGTAGTAGTAGTAGTAATATTAGTAGTAGTAGTAGTAGTAGTAGTAGTAGTAGTAGTAGTAGTAGTAGTAGTAATATTAGTAGTAGTAGTAGTAGTAGTAGTAGTAGTAGTAGTAGTAGTAGTAGTAGTAGTAGTAGTAGTAGTAGTAGTAGTAGTATATTATTATTGCTATTATTATTATTATTATTATTATTATTTTTTTATTTTTTTTTTTTTTATTATTATTATTATTATGACTATTATAATGATTGTTATTCTTCTTCTTATCCTTTTATTGTTATTGTTATTAATATTATTAGTAGTAGTATTAGTATTGAATGATTGTTTGGTTGACTGAATTAATTGTTTTATTGAAGTAGTCAATTGTTCCTTTTTTAACTTATAAGCTTCTTTTATTTTTATTTTCAAAATTATTACAGTGTTATAATGCTTTTAAATCCCTTTGATAGAAATATAATCTTTTTCAGACTTTCTTTTATTTTGTACCTTACCTAAGTAGGGATATCACCAACTAGTTTTACTCCTACCTGTCATCCTCTCTATTTTCGCCATGAACTTTGAATTCTTTATTTTTGTAAAATCTGCTCTTAGTCTTATAAATGTAATAAGGCAGAGATCTAGATGAAATCTAAGAAGAAGAAACTATGATCAAAATTACCAGGACATGCATGTAGTAATTTACATATGTGTGTCGACTATTGTTAACTTTAAATCTAATTTGGATTAATGAACGTCCTCCTTTCCAGCCTGTTCCCTCTTCTCTAAAGTTACAATACACTTTTGCGTAATGAAATGTTAATTACCGGTTGAAACTGTCTAACCAATGTTGGCCAAATGAATAATTTTTTGCCGAAAAAAAAATATTTTCTTGTCTATTTTTTTGTTTTTGTTTTTGCTTCAAATCATTATGAAAGAATAATTATCATATACAGTAAAACCTCTCTAAGCTGGAACCCGGGATTGAAAAACCCGGCCAATGTGGAAGAATTCCCAGGAAACGGAATTGTTTCTATATATTTTACGTCTCTAAACGTGAAAGGTCCCGGCTAATCGGGAAAATTTTTATGACTTGCATTGATTATCATCACCATTTTCCCCCATACATTTATTCATTCCAACACTCACTTTTTATGCCAATTTGATATCCGTGCTAACAAAACATCAATTATTACACCTTCATTGGTGCTACACGTGTCATACATTGCATAATGTATACACGATGTCGCAAGTGCCAGTTCGCGACGACCATAAGCCAGGACATACCAGACCTCCATTAAGAGGGTGTGAAAGGAGGCGTCGAGCAGATCTTGCTAGTCCACCTAACAATACAGTATGGTGTTAACGGGGCGGCACTTAGAAAGTTGTGCACTGTCATAATCTTTTATTGCCCGTCTCATCCGTCAATCGCAAGGGTGGACAAGAGAAGAGATTTAACGACCCACCTTGATTACGTGTCTCATCTATCTAACGTCCAACAAAGATCGACTGTGAGTGTGACAGCTCTGATGAATGCCATCTTCATTTTGATCGACTGGTCCTGTGGCTATTTGTACGTTTAATTTTGCATTTTACCACTCACTGAAGGGCTTAAGTACCTCAACTGCTAAGGGAAAACCAAAATCCCTTAGTCCATGGCAATCGGGAAACCCTGCAATCGGGACGATTTTACAATCCATTGAGACTTTCCGATTAGAGAAGTTTCACTGTATATATCTAAGAACTATCTAGATAACGCTCCTCATAATCTTATACTGCTCATATTAAAGACATATAAATAGTTTTTGTGTTGTTATAGTAAAAGCAGATTTCTTTCTTGTTGTGTTCAGGGATTTTCATGTTTGCAACGTCTATAACATGTAAATTTTGATAAATTTGCATAATGATATAAAATCTCAAACTTAAATTTATGGGTTTTGTTATGTTTCTTTTCAATTTTAAGATATCATCTCACAAACACCCAAACACAACCATTTTGAACATTGTGTTTGTAGAAAGTCTTGATTACATCCTTGCAGCTTCTGAGGACAGCAATGTTTGTAAGTTAAGATATCCATGCAAACTGTTTTATGCCTTTGTAAGAGTTTTTTTTTTCTTTTGATAATTAAAAATAACGTTTCGTTGATTATTGGGATGTGAGGAGAGGGGTGGGAGTTTGGGGACCAAGGAGAGGATTAGTAGATCTATCTTCTTAGGCATCAGGAAAGACATTGGTTCGCATGTAAATTTTTTTTTGCTTCTGTTATAGATGTTCTAATATATCCTATATGTCTGCATTAAAACAACATGTTTACCTTTTTCTGATTGTAATCAAATAAAATGTTTAGTTTAGAACTTTGATGCCTGCAATGAATTCAAACTCAAATTTTCAATGAATGAAAATCTGATAGATCTAACATTATAACGTACAACAACCAAGACAGAGCTATTTATGTAAATAAGTTGTCTCAAAGCATATTTTATGTCGTATATTTGCTCAGTAGAGGTAAAGACAAAGCGGAAGTAGGAGCCTTCAATATACATTATTTATGCACTAAGAAATTGTTATTATAAGTTTCTACCTCAACTTTTTTTATAATTTTCAGATGTGTGGGTTTTGATGAAGCTGCAGTACAAGTCTTGAAAGACATGCGGCCACATGATCTAGAAGTACTTAAACACAAATATGCAGTTCTGCTGGATCCAGAATCTACTTTATTGCCAGAAAATGATCTGAAATCTACAGTAAAGTATTTTTGTTTAACTATCTCTATGAAACTTGTTCTTAGTTGTTTTTATGAATTTTTAAAATATGGGTGTTTTGTTTAGTTTTGAGTGATGAGTGTCACAATAATAACATATGCAACAGATATTTCTTATTCTTTTTTTATTCATTTCTCTTGATGTTTGGGTTTAATGTTGTTAATAAGTTGAAAAGATTATGTGTTCTACCCAATCCCTGTACATCTGCAGCTTTGAAACAAACTTACTTTATAGGATTCAAAAATATATTTGCAATTTGTAAAAGGAACGTACAGAATGTAGTTACCATGGTTGGTAGCGCATTCACTTTTCATGCTGAGGCAATGGGTAAGTTCCTTCGAGACAGTATGACCCATAGAGCCAGAACTTATCTCCAGTTTTTATAGTGGGGAAGTTGAACAGGTAATAATAATCACCTCCTTGACAGGATTCTAGTCTGTCGCAGGTGTTTCTTCAAGCTAGTGCTAGTGCCCACTTGCATCTGGATGGGGTGGGCAAAGTGGGGTTGTTTTGGGGGGGTTTGGGGGGGGGGGTCCTGAGCATGTTCTTTTTAAATATATGATATAGACAATTTTAACCATTGTACTCGGTATGTCTAAATTCGCTGAAAATTAATTTTTAAACAAAATTTTATCATATGGTTGCCATGGGAACTCCGCCATCTTAGATTTTCATTGCGAAAATAACAACTTAATTTCAAATAGGCTTTTCAGCTATGAACAAATTTGGCTATAACTTTGCACACACATTATTTAGCTAGTTAGCATAATCAAACTGCTTTACAGGGATTTCCATGCTATAGTAATCTGTGGAAATAAATTAACGGAGAGTGTAAACATCAATACAGGTGTAAAACAGGGCTACATTCTATCACCTCTTCCATTCTGTCTTGGATTATGACGAAATCTGTTGAAAATAAGAAAACAGGATTACGGTGGACATTCACTGAAATATTAGAGGACCTTGATTTTGCTGATGAGGTTGTACTCCTGTCACAGAACATCACAGATATACAAACCAAAACACAGCGAGTTGATAACAATGCACAAAAACTGGGACTACACATAAATATTGGAAAAATAAAAATGAGGATGAACAACAAATCGAAACAACCGGTGAAACTTGGAAACAAGGAGATTGAGGATATACAAACTTTCACATATCTCGGAAGTAAAATTACTCAAAATGGAAATTCTGAAGATGAGATCAAAGAAAGGTTAACAAAAGCAAGAAAAGTATTTGGATCACTGAATAATATTTGGAATTCAAGAAAAATCTCAATTAAAACAAAACTCAGATTCTACAAATCTTATATTCTAGCTGTCCTTCTTTATAGTGCTGAATCTTGGAAAAAAAACAAATATCTGCAGAAAGCTGGACACCTTTCAAAAGAAATGTCTCAGAAAGATCCGCAAAATATTTTGGTCAAACACGATATCAAACAATGACCTTCAAAAAAGTCAATATCCCAGATTGTGAGGAGGAGAAGATGGAAGTGGACTGGTCACATCCTTAGGATGAATGCTGATGCCATCCCTAAAATAGCCCTCAGATAGACCCCTCAGGGAACAAGGAAGAGAGGTCAAGCCGCTAGAATCCTGGAGGAGAAGCATCGATGACAAAATAGGCATCTGATCGTGTTCAATGGCGATCCACTGTGTCAGCCTTATGTGCTGCCCCAGCACCACGAGGATAAGTAAAGTATCTAGCTGCACCCTGTAGCGTTTCTGGATAAATTAAACTGTCTTGATTTTATGAATTTTTTGAAAATGCATATAGCAACCTTTCCAAATTTTGGCAAATTTAATCCCAAAAAAATTCGTTTTGCAAAAATTTGAAGAGGTATCGAAAATTGCTACTGCTGAATATTTCTTTTGTGTTATAGATGTTATATACCAAATGTGGGGGCAATCGGACAATAAATAAGAAAGCATATCACATATCCATAATCACTGTCAAAAAGTAACATTTTGAGAAAATCGCATTTTTAACAATTATTTCCGTTATTTGAATGTTTTTTCTCATATAAACTTATAAAAGAATAATATATTATTTTGAAACATCATACAATCTTGAGAGGCTATCAAATACTTCATGTCGACCCTATTTTAACTGCTACAGATCCCTTATACTCATGTCGGGATGGCATTTTTGTTATAACAGGTGAGAAAAATGTTTCCTATAATATTTGACCGATCTTAGCTAATATTGACAATAATTCCTAAAAACTACCCCCACCCCTTACGGGAAGACGCTACTCTCAAATATATTTTTACATTTACAAACCTATAGGTGTTTTTTATGTTTTATACAAGTCAGATAGGCATCGGTATGCGATATTTGACTGATTTTTAGATTGCATGTGAATATTTTGCGTGGCGGGCATAACTCGGGGTCCGAGACCCCTAAAATGACATAATCTATAGAAAATAATATCTCCCTGATCCATAATAAGAATTCATTGAAATTTGCTGTGAAGGTAGGTACAAATACAATGTTGATGCCATGGGAAGCTTTTTTATAATTTGAAATAGAGAATTTCCTTCATTTTCTCAGATTATTTCTGAACAAAGTCCATTTACATCACAAATTATCATTTTAAAACAAAAAGCTCAACAAGATATAGAAACAAACTACTTGCAAACAACTATGCCAAATTTCAAAGGTATTGTGTTGATAATTGTTTAGAAAATCTGTACATTGTAACCCCCCCCCCCCCCCAAAACAAATGCGTTTTGAGAAAACTATAAAAAAACGGATCAAATCATTGGTCTAAAGAATTGAAGCCATTCAAACCCCCAATACTATATGTTTATCCAATATACAAACCAATACCTGTGGAAAGAGCTTAAAATTTGCTTTAAAACATGTGATTAGTCATAAAATTTCATGCTTTTAGTATACAAGTTAACTTGGTATTTATTTACATGACATAATCTCACACATTGACATACAACTTATAAACACTTGGTACACCACAACAACAACTATTCACAACTATCAGAGTCCTGTGGAGAGATAAGAAAGAGACTTAAAAGGATGGATTCTACTTAAAACTATTGATACTCATCCAAGTGCGGCGTAAATCCATTTCAATATCTGACGTCCATCTCAAAAGCTGCCCGCCGCATACTGCTCTCCGCCCTCCAACTGTTAAAGTCGTTCCTCTTCTCTTGCCTGTGCTATTCTTCTGATCTCTCCTCTCTTGGACACAGCTTTACAAGCTCTCTCTGATTTCCTCTCCCTAATACTATCTCTCCTAGCTCCATACTTCCAGAATGAAAGTCCTACACCTAATCCTAGCGCGGAAATAAAACATTGCGATGCCCTTGCCCCTTGGTTGAATTCTCCTACACCTTATCCTACAGAAATCTCTAAACGCTGTCTACCTACAAACTTATGCTTAGGGCATTGAGACCAGATCAAAGTGTGGATGCTCTCGGTGACATTCTGAGTCTTTCCATCAAGGTATCTCCTCAAAAGATCATCATCCGAGAGCCGAACATACACGTCCCGGATGTGTTCAGCCACAAGAGGACTGAGAAATGTGGTCATAAGCTTGTCATGGTCAGGTTCTGACATTCCTTTAGAAATAGCTTTCTGGTAAAAGCACCAGGAATCTACTCCTTTGGGACAGTCCTCATGCTTAGCGACTCATTCAAGGATGTGCAGTGCTTGAAAGATTCCCAGATAGCGCGCTTCATACCATCCACAGATGGCATTCGTATATTATTTCTGCAACTTCGTTATCTTCATCTGTGTCAGCTTCCCTTTTCCGTTACCACCTAAAGTCACCTTCACCTTCTTCTTATTCTTGAAAGTCTTCCTAAGTGCTGTTCCCAAACTCTTAGCCACATGATTGACACATTCCCCTTGTGAATCGCTACACCTTCATATGGATCTGTATCTTTCAGCTGCCTAATTGTATTAGTATCACTATCACAAATTACTGACCTATACCTAAGACTATTCTTCTCTACAGATTTCCTCCACATATTTGCTTGTATTTGAACAAGGGACCTCATAATCCCAAGTCCGGCAACCTAAACACTAGGCCCACAGATCCCACATAGGTGGTGGGCTTGATTTTATCCGGAGCCAAATATGTTTTTCTGTCTATTCCTTTGTATTTGTCTCGTCTTCAATATTTATTTCATGTCCTTATCCTCACTTATGATCCAAGCATGTGCTAGCAGGCCATCACACCGTATGTTGCTTTGGTGCCAATGACTTTCTGGGGATAAGTGATGTAAAAAGTATCATCACTTTGCGCTTTAGCTTGTGTAGACATTAGAAATATAAAAATCTCTCTTATTTCTTCTTTTGATTTTTTAACATAATTTATGATCAATGCAAGATATACCTGTGTATGTCATTAACATAATTTCACCTTTCAGGGTAATGATTCAGTAACCAACAGAGTGGCAGGATTTGTGTTGAAGTTTGTGTTGTCAGAACATTTGAGTTGTGTTACAAGTCTAGTCCTTGTTGGAAGAGACTATGGAGTTGATGGTACATATGTGGTAAGTTGCGAGTCTTTCCCCCTTTTTGAAGATTGATAAGGATTCCTAGCTTCCTCAGACTCATAGTCATAGGTTCAAATGGTGTGATAAACATGAAAATGTTTTATTTTATTACAGCGGTGGATCTTGAGGGTTTCATTAGTTAGTTTCAATCAAACGTTATCTAGAGAAGCAAAAAGAGTAAGGGAACGCAATATATAGACTTCAAAAGATAATCATATCATACTATACTGAGGTATGATATTAGTGTTACAATAACGGATGATAGATGTAAACTTTCTGTTAACTTTTGTAGTCAAATTTTTGTTTACCATTTTTATCCACAGTTGAGTGGAGGTTGGGACAGACGCATTTGTCTTTGGGACCTTGAGGCAGGGCAGTAAGTAAATAGTTCTGTCATCATTCCACACACATAACATTAATAACTGACTCAGCTGTAAGTGAATTTCAAGCGTTTTACATATTTCATCTTCTTCTTCATAATAACTGACTATCTGAATTCTTGAATATTACTGCAAGCGCATATATTTTAATTTAACCTAAAACTGTAAACCCAGTTTCTATACATTGTTGCTGTGATTTAACATATTTTCATGACAAATAATATATTTATTGTTAATAAATAGCTTAAGTTGTATGCATGTAATTATATTTATTTTTGTCCTTTACCCCTCCTGTAATTATATTTAAATTATTTTATTTCCGTTTGCACTACACAATTTTATAATTTTCTTGTATTGAAATCAGATTTGATTTTATTGACATTCTTTGTGTGTTGTCTTTACTATGACATGTCACTGTAAAACACTCAGGGGTTGATTTAGTATTGATGATGAGTGCTTTAGAAATGTATTTTATTATTATTATTATTATTATTATTATTATTATTATTATTATTATTATTATTATTATTATTATTATTATTATTATTATTATTATTATTATTATTATTATTATCATTATTATCATTATTATTATTATTATTATTATTATTACTATTATTACTATTAATCATTGTATTTTGCTGGTCAGAAAATAGGTAAATACAGGATGTCTAAAAAAAGGTGTACAATGTCATTAGTTTATACAATTTCTGAACAGATTGGTCAAAAAATGTAATTCATACAACTTTGAAGTGGAAAAAATTGGTTTTTCATCGATACCTTATTGTTATAGTTGATAAAACATGTTTTATCCATCTCCCCTCATTTCAAGATCACATCTGACACAAAAATTTAAAAAGCTGGCACAAATTTGCTTAATTTTGTCCACCAAGATGGCCTGCATGTTTCCCTGGATAGTACAAAGTAAAATGCCTGAGCTTATCCATGTTTATATAGCATGATGCAGAATAGGGGATAATAATCACATCCTGGACAGGACGCTACTCTGGCACAGAATTTTGCTCACAAGCTTATTTCCTGGATTTAAATCAGCTGGAGACTCTGGTATTGGGTTGGTATAGATTAGGTGTTTATGGTAAAAAGAATTCATATGGGTTTAACTTGGGATTATATAATGGCCAAGGAGAGTTTGACAATCCCAAACCAAGCCTGTATAAATTCCATGCTCGTAATTACTGGGTGAGTGGAAGCGTCATCCTGCATACTTATCAATCTCTAAATGTCAATATTCTCATTTTTTGCTATAATGGTAAAGACAAGCAGTGAGACAAGGGGCATGTCAAAAGTGAAGGAAATGACATTGAATAATATTAAAGCCCCATAGGAACAAAGACGAGACAAATACAAGGAATAGGGGGTAGGGGGCAGTATAATGAGGTTTGAGTGTATCAATGAAAATCTTATTCTTCCTCTTAAAAATGTGTATGAATGACTAATTTTAACCAACCTGTTCAGAAATGATAAGTGAATGAAATGGTACACTTCTTTTGGGACACCCTGTATAAAAGAAGGTCAGTTTTTATTTGTCATGTAGTAACATTTCAGGCTTATTTATTGCTCCCACAGTAACATTAACACACATATTATTTCACTCAATCAGGCTTAAAGATACATTTAAAATTGATCCGGCATCTACATCTCATCTCAATGAGTTGGCTTGTGATGAAATTATAACAGACATGGACATTAACCCTAAGAAGTGAGTAATTTTCTCGGAGTTTTTTCTTTTTTCCCTTTTCTTTTTTTTTTTAGAAGTGATGGAAACGATTATTAAGAGTAAGAGGGTTCTATCGCCTAAAAGTTTCAGAGATGGAGATTTATTCAGTCATTATTTATAATATATATGCATCCCTTTTCATATAAAAGGCAGAAATAAAGACTCTGTCTGACAAGTTAATTTTTTAAATTTTAAATTATCTTTATAATGTGGACTTTAATTTCTTATTTTTGCAGCCTGGAGTTTGCCTATTCATGTGCAGATAAGATGGTGTATATTCGCAAATTTTCAACAACAGGTAGCAAAATGTCTTTGACTAATACCCTTCAAGGTCATGAAGGAGAGGTCACATGCATACGATGGAATGCCATCTGCAGTAAATGGGTCACAGGCTCTGAGGATGGCACAATTCGAATCTGGGTATGCTAAATGTAATGATGTTGGAGTTGTTGTTACATAGTGCTTACTGTTCATTAAATTTATATAGTACAGTACAGTATAGTTGCTGGATAAAAGCACACTTCATAAAAACACACTCTGCATAAACACACGCCTACATCTGCTGACCAAATATTTACTATATAATAAAAATGTTCTCACAAACACACGTTATGCATAAAAAACACGATTTTTCCAGCACCCAAAGGGCGTGCGTTTATCCAGCGACTACTGTATTGAAGAAAACACTTTGTAAATACTCTGATTTTAGTTTTAACCATCTGAAGGTGACAATAAAGGATCAATTTATAATTTGAATCTTTGCTCAAGTGTATTCTAATGGTTTTACATTGTTTGTCCCCAACAGCTTATTTTGGCCTCAAAACCCCTTACTTTAGATATGTTTGTTGCAGTTATCACTGTAGCATCCTGTAATGTGGCTACAGTGGCCTCTTGGTCAGAGTGCCAGACATTGCCATTGCTAGGTTGAACGTTATGTTCCTTGGAATAAACTTTTAAAATGTCCTTTATCGCAAGTGACCCAGATGAAAATTAGTTTGGAAATAAAACCTATGACAGATTGTCAGCAGTTCTGCATATCGTTCAAGAAACCAGGAACAGTTCTAGTTTCATAGACCATAGACCGTAACGGCCCAACAGGAACTTTTTAAATATTCTGTAAATAGCTGTATTTGCCTAGAGCCAGGTGCTTTTTTTAAAAAATTAAGTCGACCAATGACTGAGCCAACATTCTACAATGTGTCTTTTAGTAGTTGTAGAATTGCAATACTAACCATGAGGCCATGAAGCTTTTCGACTGTGTTTTGTGAACTGATTTAACCATGATAAGTCTTATATATTCTTTCAAATATCTGTCAATATGAATTGGGTTTTTTTAATTGTCATAACAAATAGATAGTTCTAGTGTTAACATGAAATCATTCTAATAAAGTTACTAATTATTTAGTGACTTGTTTAAGTAATTTTTAAAACATCATTTGTGCTCCTAAGATGGGTAATTGCCGGGCAGTGGACAGGTGAGCACCTGTACGGGGAGTAGATGATCCCGTACTCCACAAGTCTCCTGCTGCCTTGCACGCGGGTCTTGGTTGACCAAAGGCTAAGGGAGTTAACCCTGACAGAAAACAACCTGCTGCCTTGCAGGCCGGTCTTGAATGACCAAAGGCTAAGGAGTTAACCCTGACAGAAAATAACAAGGCCCTATAGGGGCCTCAAGGTGGCAGCCCCACCATCTACCTAGAGTACAGTGGGCTAATCCCCTGCTTATCCAAAACAGCCTGATTCAGAGAAGTAAAAGAAATATAACCAGCTTGATCTTTGGAAGACGAACTTGGAAACGAACATGGACTTTGATTTTTGGAACATGGAACGTTAGGGCAATAAATGGAAAAGAGTTACAATTAGTTGAAGAAATGGAAAATTCAAAATAGATATTTTGGCCATTACAGAAACAAAGAAAAAAGGACAAGGAATAGAAAATGTAGGACCGAATCATATTTTAATCTTCTCTGGAGTAGATGTCAAAGATAGAGCAAGAGCAGGAGTAGGGCTCCTAGTGCATAAAAGGCATGAAAAGCTAATAGAAAATTGGAAATTTATAAGCCCACGGCTATTAGGGGTAAATATTAAACCAAAAGGACGAGAAGTTAAATTATTAATAGCTTATGGACCAAATGAAGACGCAACTAAAGAAGAAAAAGATATCTTCGAAAATGAATTAAAAATAGCTGCAGAGAATCTTAAATCCAAACAGGAACTAATGCTTTTAGGAGTTTTAAACGCTAGAGTAGGCAATAATGTAGAAACATCAGG
The DNA here is from genome assembly GCA_037039925.1 of Doris montereyensis. NCBI lineage: Eukaryota > Metazoa > Mollusca > Gastropoda > Nudibranchia > Dorididae > Doris > Doris montereyensis. The sequence continues at coordinate 710,200 of JAXRKP010000023.1, read as the reverse complement.
AGGAGTAACAACTTCTCCAAATGAAGAGAAACTCATAGGTTTTTGCCTAAAAAATAACAACAGCTCCCTTTTTTACAGTACATTTGATGTAAGAGTAAACAGAGGAGCAAAAATATTTAGTGATCATCACTTAGTGATTGTCAAAATGAGATTACTGACTGAGGAAAACAAACAGAAAAGGAAAAGAGAAGACAGCTACTAAACTCAAAATAGAGGAACTAAATAAACCAGTGGTAAAACAGGTATACCAATCTAGGATAAAAAGATTTATCAGTGAAAGACAGATGGATCTGAATGATAGCACAATAGAAGAAAAGTGGCAGATGTATAAAGAAACACTCCTCAGTTGTACTGAAGAGGTCTGAGGTAGGAAACAAATTAAAGGAGATAGGAAAAGAACAGCATGGTTGAATGATGGTGTCAAGACTAAGATCAAAGAAAAGAAGGATGCCTGGAAGAAATACTTGCAAACAAAGAGACCAGAGCATAGAATAGATTACATAAATAAAAGAACTATCGCCAAAGAGGAAGTGAGGAAAGCAAAACAGGAACAATGGGAAGAGTTTGGACAAAGACTCCAAGAAAGCTATCAAGGAAATCAAAAGCTGTTGTGGGGGCAATGAAGAGCATGAGAAAGACTAAAGCATGCCCAATGCGACAAATTAAGAATGTCAAAGGAGAAATAATGAAAGAAGACAGCCAAATCATAGAAACATGGAGAAAGCATTTTCATCAATTACATAATCCCTCGAGAACGTATGAAACAAGGAGTAAAGATTAATTAGTAAGAGTATCAAGTAATCCAGAGGAGACAGCTGAAGATGTAGATATATCAATGGAAGAAATCCAAACAGCTATAAGAAAGGTGAAGTTAGGAAAAGCCCCAGGAGTAGATCAAGTTTATCCAGAAATGATTAAAAACCAAGGGACAGAGGCAGACAAACTACTACATGCAATATGCCAACAAGCATGGAAATCCAAACAGGTGCCAGATGACTGGAAAAAGGAAACGGTAGTACCAATACATAAGAAAGAATCAACTATGGAATGCTCAAACTATAGAGGGATATCACTACTTAGCGTTCCAGGAAAAGTATATGCCAGGATACTGGAAATGAAACTAAGCAAAAGAGTAGAGGATCAGATTGAAGAGTATCAGAGTGGATTTAGACCAGGAAGAAGTGTACAAGACCACATATTTACAATTAGACAAATAATAGAAAAATTACTTGAGAGAAACATTGACTTACACCTATGTTTTATTGACTTAGAAAAGGCATTTGACACTGAGAAAGGACGAACTATGGCATTCCTTAAAAGAACACAATGTAGAGCAAAATTTAATAGAAGCCATTAAAAGGTTTTACAATAAATCAACATATGCAGTGAGAGAAGCTGGAAACATATCTGCAGAATTTGATGTAGATATAGGAGTAATACAGGGTTGTGTCCTAAGTCCTCTTTTTGTTTATCACATTTATGGATTCAGTCGCAAAGGCACCCTCAAAAATGAAGAAAATGAATGTAGGTATGTGGAAGCTCAAACCAGTAAATGTATCAATGCTTTCATTTGCCGATGATTTAGTTCTGTTTGGAAAATCAGAAAGTGACCTTCAGTCGAATATCAACATTATGAGCAATGAACTAAATAAAAGAGGAATGAGAGTAAATGTAAAGAAAACCAAAACAATGCTAGTAACTAGGGAAGCTAAAACTAAAACACAAAATCTTAAGTTTGGCAGGGAGAATTTAAACAAGTTCAAAGCTACACTTACCTACGAGTAATGATTAACTCAGAGGGAAAACTAAGAGAAGAAATCAGCCAGAGAATGAAAAAGGCAAGTGCAATATATGACCATCTAGGAAAGGCATTTGTAGGTAAGCAAGAATTGTCAACAAAAACCAAAATGGCAGTATACAATACAGTTTATTGTCCTACTCTCCTCTATGGCAACGAAACTTAGACTTTAGACAGTTACAGTAGAGTAAAGGCAGCTGAAATGAAATATCTAAGAAGAGTAGTAGGGAAAACTAAAAGAGACAAAATCAGAAACACAACAATAGGAGATCAAACCAAAGCAGATGGCATAAAAACTAAGATAGAAACAAATCAATTGAGATGGTTTGGGCATGTAAACAGAATGAATGACAATAGAATAGCTAAATTAGTATACAGTGCTAAAGCCCAATAAAAGACCAAAAGGCATTTTTAAAAGTGGGAAGAAGATATAAAAGAGGCATTGAAACATAGAAATTTAACTCTTGTCCTGAGAAAGATCATCTCAGGCATCTCCAAACAAAATTAAAGATAAAAAGAATTTCTTTATGTACCTTCCTTTACCTAGTGAAAATGAATATTGTTTTTATTTACTTGCAGTCTGAATTAAGAGGACTTGGAGTGAATAGCCTGGTGGGACATATTAACAAATGAAAGTCAGTGATTCAAACCTTGTGACTCTGTCCTTACTTTTTTCCGACATGCTTTGCAGAGTCAATGCCAAGTTTTCACTTTTCTATCAATGATAAGTTTTCAGCTGTCAACCAGTATGTCAAAAACATATTTAATGTATTTTTTTTGGCTTTGAGCCCGTAAGTCTATCTATATTTACCTTGATTACATATTTGAGGGTTAAGTGTGTTTTTAGAAGAATTTGTAGCAGAGACTCAGAGAAATTGGGGTGAAAAATTTCTGAGTTCACAAAAGTTTGTTCATTATTTAAAATGAAATTCAAGTTAAATTAACAATATTTTCTGAAATATTATGTTTTTTCTTCTCTCCTGAGTTAGAATTAGTTTTTTCGGTCGTTAGTCAGTCTGTTTTCAAAGGTTGGCAGCTCTATATATATATTCAGGGCTTCCAATAACATTTAAATCATTCAGATGTCTTGTGTTCCTCCAAACAAAATTAAAGAAAAAGAATTTCTCATTGTTTTTATTTACTTGCAGTCTGGTCATGGAATGAATGCATGTGAACAAGTTCTGTCAGCTCAGGGACCAGTTACTTGTATATGTATTGACAACAACTATGGTAGTATCGTTGCTGGAGTTCAAAATAAAGTAAAGTAAGTTGTTTTTCATTCATTTCAGGTTGAAATTTGACAAAGTTTTAGTTTTAGTTTTTTTCTTCCTACTAGATGTTAGCTGATGAAAATCTCTCCTGAGCTATTTAAATATGTTTAACGTTGGCTGATTTAAAATCTCTCTCACTACCCCTCTTGGTTGGTTTAATTGCGTCTTAAGAAACGCTATAAGAGGCGAGTTTCAGTCACCGTTTCTTCATGACCGACGTGTTTTGTTTCATAAAATAAATTGTGCGCATACGATTGTATTATGAGTCTCATGGGGAATTGTGAAAGCACATGTAACTTTTTCTGTAAATCTTTATTGGAAGTTTGTACTGAGAACAAGTGCTCAAGGACTTAAGATTTGTGGTTGAGGATTTTATGGGGTGGAGATTTGTTATCTCCTTGGGTTTGGAGTAAATGTATTTTCTGCAGGGATCATTGCATGGTTGGTGGGGATTTCTACCTATGTTAATACTATATTTCACATTGAAAGATTTAACTTAATTGGAACGTGTGTATTTAGCCTCATTGATTTTTTACTTTGTAACAATGTTCAATCCGCACATGGATATGCATATAATATGTTGTTAGCATTAGGTTCTGATAACCTTAGTGGAGTGGTTACTCTATACGGCTATTCGTTGTCTTTTTTATCAGGGGTATCGCCTGGTCGAGTCCCCCCCATCCCGGGTTTAGATCTATTTTCCCCCATCCCGGGTTTAGATCTATTTTCCCCCATCCGGGTCCACATCTAGTTTTCCCCGGGCTTAGTCTAGTTTAGTCCTCCCCTGCCTCAGTTTAATCCAGTGCTTTCCCCTTTGCATTCATGTTTAATCCAGTAGTTTCCCTTGTCCTCAGTTTAGTCAGTAGTTTTCCTTTGCCTTCAGTTTAATCTAGTGATTTCCCTTTGCCTTTGGGTTTGGTCTAATGGTTTCTCTTCACCTCAGGTCTGGTCTAGTCGAGTTCCTCGTTGTTTTGGGCTTGGCTTAGCCAAGTTTAATTTTCCTTCGAGTCTTGGTTATTTTCCTGAATTTTCCTTCAGGGTCGAGTCTTGGTTGTTTTCCTGAAGTCTGCTCCGTTTTGTATAATTGCCAATTTTGTTGTTGTATCTAGTCAGAACTTGTTGTCCGACACTGGTGTGACGGGAAGTGCTTGTTCCCGAACACCACTGGATGGGTCAATTTTGTACGTTCTATTATTGTACCTAGTCAGAATCTGCTGCACTACACTAGGGAAAGGTGTTTGTTTTTAAAACACCACTGGGTAGGTCTAGATCTATAGGATGATCTGGGCATATTTAAATCTGTTGCACTGAGACGTTAGTTTCACGCGTGAGTCAACAGTTTCGCATTATTTCTTTCGAGTCTGGTTTTCTCTTGAGCCCATAGCATTGTGCTTGGCCATGAGGTTTTTCTCTTAAGGGTCCATGAATTGCGGGACTGATTTCTCTACTGATTACCCTTGCTTTCGTGGAGCTTAGTCTTCTCCTGAGCCCATAGCATTTTGCTTGGCCAAGAGGTTTTTCTTCCAAGTTTACACGTGGTGCAATCGATATTTTCTACTGGTTACTCTTAGTTTCGTCGTTCTTGAGCTCATAGCATTTTGCTTGGCTGAGGCTTTTTTCTCTGAGAGTTTACCCTATGCACCATTGTGTTTTCTATCGGTTTCTTGTTGGGATTCGTCGAGCTTGGTTTTCCCTGAGAGTCTGACCTCCCCCGCCACTGTGCTCTCCTTGAGTTATCGTCGAGCCTGGTTTTTCTCCCTGGGCTTATGGTATTTTGCTTGTCCACTAGTTTTTCTCCTGAGAGCACCTTCCTGTGCCATTGATGTTCTATTGGCACTAGGAAAACTGTTCTCCTTTGCTGATATATTCAAGTTCATTAGTTTGAATGATATTATGAATTCGTTGTAATAAATAACCTCCTCTTTGAGTATCGTTGAGCCTGGTTTTTCCCCTGGGCTTATGGTATTTTGCTTGGCCGCTAGTTTTTCTCCCTCTCCGAGAGCGCCTTCCTGACCCATTGATGTTTCTATTGGTACTATGTAAAGTGTTCTCCTTTGCTGATATATTCAAGTTCATTAGTTTAAATGATATTATGAATTCGTTATAATAAATAACCTCCTCTTTGAGTATCGTCGAGCCTGGTTTGTTATCCTGGGCTTATGGTGTCCTGCTTGGCCGCTAGTTTTTCTCTGGAGAGTCTGCCTTCCTGTGCCATTGGCAAAGTGTTCTCCCTTGTTGATATATTCAAGTTCATTGGTTTGAATAGTATTACGAATTCGTTGTGATAAATAACCTCCTGGCGTGTGACGCGAAGGAGAGGAGTCAGATATTGTATAATCACTAATTTTACGTTCCTCTGTAAGGAGAGGTAAGTTAAGATTTTGAGAGTAGACAATTAACGGTTTTGCTAGGGAACTCTCTGCGTGTTCTCCCCAAATGGTCCTACTGAACAAACCCCGACTTTTTCCTGTTGGCTGCATGGATGGTCGGTGTCGGATACATTGACAAAACTTTAGGGGGCGACAAATTCCCGTCCGGTAATTAACGGTTTGGCTAGGGAGCCCCACAGTTCTCCCCAAACGGTCGTACTGACATAACCCTGACTCTTCCTTTTGGGTTAACTTGTAAAACGGAAATGAAAGATTGTACGGCACTTCTGACGTATTAGAAGGGGCTGTGCAGAGAATGGGATGATTGATAGACCGAGATAGTTGTGGTATAGCACTTCTGATGAAGGGGTTGTACAGAGCATGTGATATATGGTTATATCGAGGAGAGAGCGTGATACGGCCGCCCAGTAGATAGAGATGGGTCCAGGGAGAGGCGCCCCTTCAGGACGTGTAGCGATGTAATAACTCATATTTTGTCACCATTTAGAGATATAGATATTATTTATTGATTCACACGCATTGTGAAATGTTGATTTCTACATGAAAATGTCAGATTAAGTGAAAAGTATAATTAAAAGTAGAGTCACACAATCCAAATCTTGCGTGCGTTTGCCTTTCCACTCGTTTGTCTATTGTTTGTGTCCCAGTTCACATAATGATTGGGTGGTGTTGTCGAAAACTACTTATCTTTTCTCTTTCTCTCCATGTCTGTCTCTCTTTTTCTCTTCTTTTTTATTTTTAAACTGGGATATGCAAACATTTGGCGTTGTCGAAATCTACTTATTTCTTTTCTCTATCTCTCTCCCCTCTCTTCTTCTCTTTTATAATCTTAACCCACGCACAATTTAACACTTGGCGTCTTGTCGGACACTTATATTCTTCTCTTTATTGCTTATATTCTCTCTATCTTCCTCTCTTCTCCTTCTTTTTTTTTTAAAAACCATGACACTAACATATATTTAAATTGTTATACATTTTAAGCAACCAAGCTTCTAAATCTATGTGAATGGGTATAATTTGTTTATGAGCAAATCAACAAAGTATTCATACTCATATTCTTTCACTTTAATACAAAGTGACACATAAAATGGTATTTGGATGTATCATAGGATTCTTACTGTTTATATATCAACTAAAAGTAAGGCATTATCTATACAGTAGTCTCCGTCAAAATGCACAATACTTATATGACCAAAAAACACGCATTTTAATAAAGGTGTGTGTAACGTAGTCAAGGACCGCAACTTGTTATTAACATAGCCATTCTTGTTTGGAAATATTCTTTTGTTTTGTAAGTTGTTTGTTATTGTTTGGGTTTTGTTATTTTTTCGTTGGTTTAAAGACAAAACCCAATAGACCTTACCTCTTCTCATAGATGTGTTATATTCTTTTCTCACTCTGACTACAACAAGGAATGAAGACATTCAGCAGCTAGGAATTATTTTGTATTGGTTGACATGCGTGTCATACAGAGTATGATCTCCATTGTTAAAAGTGACAAAGAAAAGAAAGGCCTTTCTCAGATTATCTCACCATGATCAAAGAGAGAGCCGATTACATTGTCTGGTAGCAGATCAAGTCAGGGAGGGAAGGTGTGGGTAAGGGTGACCAGAGATGAGACAACCCGGACCTGTTACATTGTCATGTGTATGTCTAAATGTAGTTATTATATATCTAGATACCCCACACACACACACACACACACACTCACACTCACACGTGTGTGACAGATTTTGTCACAGGGTCGAGGCAAGAACAGGTTATCAAGTCTAATGTTCACAAGAATTGACTCTTTAAATGCAACAGATTGAAGACAAACTTATAAAAACCTGTTGCATTATGTGTAAGTCAAGCTAGCTGTTGTTGCATTTTGAGGGGGTAATTAATGTTGTATAATTCGATTAGATGAAAAAATCATGCATTATGAGGAATCATACATTTTGGCAGTGTTAATATGGCAGGGACTACTGTATTATTGGTTTATGATTAGGATGTCCAATTATCATTGCATAAATTGAACTTATTGTCAAGAATGTGTTCTTTGGACATGAAAATAAAACTGGAAATGAAACATGCTTAAGGGATGAAAAGTTTTGAGGAAAAAAATCTTCACCTATGATGTTTGTATTAGTATTAATTAATAATAAATGCATTATAGTTCACACTCTTCAATCTGCTTTTTTTACTTGGCAGGTGTAAATGAGTATCCAGCTATAGGTGGAGAAGGATCTTGTCAGAGTGTTAGAAAAAAAGTGCTTACAGGCAGTTTTATTGTATTCTCCCCAGAGACCTGAGAAGGACTGAATGATAAGCCTGCTGGGAGATAAATGATGAAAAGTCAATGATCCTGTATTTATGCAGGATGCAGATTATAAATCCATCTTTATTTAAAGGTGTTTTGGGCTTGTAATCACTGGTTCTCTAAACCCTGGCTTGCCCCATGGGTTTTTTTTCCCCCACGACGTTGTACTCGTAGGAAATGTACTCACTCTGCTTCCTCACTCTACTCAAGTGTAAATGAGTATCCAGCTATAGGTAAGGAAATGACTAACACTAACATGCTGCTGTACTGTATGCTCTTCATAGAGTTGAGAAAGACTTTGAATGAAACAAACTGCTGAGGGATAAAGGATGTACCGTTGATGAGACTGCACTTGTACAGGGATATTGACTATAAATCCTTCTTTATCTTTATCTTGTTTTGTCTTTTATTCCAGAGTATATGATGCAGAACATTACAGACTTGTACAGAGTAATGTTGGTCACACTGATTCTGTTCGAAGCATTATTCACATCCCGGAGAGGAATCAGGTAGGCATTGAGAGTTCAAGTTACAAAAAGAAATGTTGACATAAGAGAGTGATTATTTAGGCAACCAGTTGCCTAAGAAGAGAGAACCAGGGTAGTTTCACTTAATAAGGCAACTCATGAAGTTACAGAGAAGTACCAGTATTTTCTTCTTTCCACATTGTTTGAATATGGGCACTCAAGAGGACAAGCCTAGATCTAATGCCTCAGGGTTTGAGACCATATTCAAAGTTGATATCATGAGACGCTCTTCTTTTTTATCTAAATACTTCAGAGTCTATAGATATAGGTGCTTGAATAATACAAATGACACTTGCTTTGTCTTAAGGTGGCCTAAAAATCAATAGAAAACAATAAATCTTTATCATAGTGTTCATTTAACTGAGAAATGGCCATCTTTTGGTAAGAAAATAAAACATAATGCATATTTGTCATGTATTTTCACATTTGTTTACTCATGTGTTACTTGATTTGTTTTATCCAAGGAGGGTGATTTGGGGAGAGGAAAAACATTTAATAGAGGATATTGTCTTATTATGATTCAATTAGTATACAAACCTAGATAACTCCCAGCTTTGATGAACTTTTTTTTTTTTATCATTTGCAAGCCTATAGCATACAAAAATGCTAGAATGCTAGAGTTGTGCCCTGACTAAAGACCTCTCAAAGAATTTTGTTTTAATTGCTAATGGGATAGTTTTATTGACTTGTTAGTTTCTTTCAATTTTATTCACTTCTACAGATTGTATATAAATTTGTAAATGACTTTCGTCTTTTATTTCCTGTTTATGGTGATAAAGACAACAAGACAATTTACAAATCTATAAAGAATTTGTGCAAGCGGTTAACTTTCAAAGTTGAATAAAGCAACATGACACTCAATGGAGAAAGACCCTAATTTTTGTCAGGTCATGAATTATTTATAAAGTATTCATTTCTTTAGCATGTCTGGAGTCTCTGTTAATGACTGTTTCAAAAAAGAAATGACTTGCTGAGTGAAGCTTGTTGAGCTATTTTGTTATTAGAATAAAAGTATTGTGACTTTAAAACACGATAAAAAATGTATTTTATACTCATGATCAAAAGAAACTAGACACGCGAATAAAGTCAAATTGAATACATTTAATTGAATATAGTAGTCTCTGCCAAATTGCACTATGCCAAAATGCACAATTTGCCATAATACATGAACCAAATTTTACAACGCTAATTACACCTCAAAGTGCAACAATGGCTGGCTTGCTTCGCCAAAATGCAACATGTTTTTGCAAACCCTTCTTCAATATGTTGCATTCAAATAGTCAATTCCCATGACAAATACTTTTAAAACCTCTTCTTGCCTCCTCCCAGTGGCACAATCTGTCATACACATGTATGCGTGTGTGTGTGTATGTGTGTGTGACATCTAGATCTATGTTCACCATGTGTATATAAACACCCGCAACAATATTATTATGTACCTAGTCTTGGTTGTCTCGGCTCTGATCACCCTCACCTGTCCCCAACTCATTCATCGACTGGCATCACACATCATCTCCCAAGCAGGGTCTTCCTGTTCGATCATGGTGAGAATATCTGACTAAGGTCTTGTGTCACTTTTACCAACTGAGATCGTACTCTGGCCAACATGGGTGTCAACTTCCCCGTCCCACCCTTTGCTGTAGTCTTGATTCAGAGAAGAATTTAACCAATCTATGACAGGAGGTTAGGCCTTTAAATTGGGTCTTGGAACCTCTCTAATCAGGAAGTCTCTGTGTAAAAATCATCCCGAAATGCCGGGTTTCCCAGGGACCTAGGGACCTAGGGATTTTCCCTAAACTCTTCTGTGAGTGGTTAAATGCAGAATTAAACGAACAAGTAGCCACTGGACCAGTTATTTGATCAAAATGAAGATGGCAGTATCATAGATATCACTCACACTCACAATCAGTCTTCCTTGGACGGTATATAGATAAGACACGTGATCAAAAGGCCATGGTGGGCCATCAAATATTGTCTCATGTCCATGCTTGCAATTGACCGATGAGGCGGACAAGAAAAGACTGACAGTGCACAACATTTTAAGCAACGTTCCTCCTGTTGAACGAATCGAGAAAGTATGGCACAAAATTCCCCAATATAAAATAACATCAACTATTAGTAAACTTTACTCATATGCATATATTTATTAATATTCTGTCGCATTATGAAGTCTTTTGTTTGAATTAAAGCTGTGTGAAATTTAGATCTATCTCTGAAGTAAGACAATGAGTCGCGGTTGTGACACCCATGGCACGGAGGAAAGAAGTCGCCGTCTTGAAGGGGAAAACAAGCTGATGTTGTGTCAATCATTGCGATTGGTCTTACTCTTACTTCGATGAGTAGTTATCATTATCGTTTTGTTGATTTCGGCAAAAATATGGAATGAGCTTTCTATTGATACCTGGTAGGGCTTCGATGGAATAAACGTGCCGTTAATTTGAGCTCTCGGAAAACTTTTAAATGCTCTCAATTCAACCATGAAGACGAAAGAGAGAGTTTCTGGTATCATCGGAAACTTTTTTTAGCTAGATCTGAATCTACTAATCAAAATGCTATGTTTAATCATCGAAACAGTGTCGAGCCGAGGAAGAGAGAAGGATAAAAACCTTGGTGACCTAAGTAGAAGGGTGCGTAACCGAGATAAAGGCTGGCTGAGATAGAGGCTGGCCGATGAAGGTGCTCAACTAAAGGGAGATCAGTGAACGTTTTTGTTGGAGTTATCCTGTCTTGTTCTCGTTGTCATAAAATGTACCCAGTATGATAATTGAGCTTTAAATTTCATATTTTATATCATAGTCTGAGTTGTAGATTAGCATAATTTATTAGGTTTCAATATAAAGATATTTTATTTTTTCTTCAATCCACACCTCTCCGACGTTTTTACATAGGTAAAAACCCATCCCTGAAAACCCAACGATTAGCATAGAAATGAGCGGGTAGTATATCTTCTTCAACTCACGGTACAACATGGTGTTGTCAATAAAACCTAACATATCAGACATCATCAGAAAAGCCTTGAGTAGATCTTTTCATGGGCATATTTTTTATATCTATTAAGTATAAAAATGTGATGGTATAATGTGTGTAAGTTGTGCCTGTGTTTTCGCTGTCTATCCCGTGCAGTGAGTTTGTACTGCCTAGTCTCAATGAGTCAATTAAATGCAGAATTTCATTTTGAAAGAGAGAGACAACAATGCCAAAGTTTCATTCAGGGTTTGTGCCCCGAATCCACCACCCCAGACAGCAGATCAGATTCTTGAGCTGAGAAGTTCACCACAACTTGGAATGATATTCTTCAGCAAGGAATTTGGTGCTTAATTGTCTAAATGAGACAGTATTTTGACAGTTCCATCAATGCTGGAGGGCAACGCGCAAGTTACTAATTTGTTAGATTTTTCAAATCCTGCCCCCTCCCCCTTTCTCTCTCTCTCCCTCTATGATATTGGTGATTCTAACGAAAATGTTTAAAGACGTATCTGGATTTTACTTTTGTCACTACCAAGGCTTAAATTTTACTTCATATTGCACATGACAATAATCATACTATGTAATTAAATATATTTGATTTGACTTTATTTAATTTAAGTGTCTAGTTTCTTTTGATCATGAGTATACTTCAGCACATTTCTTTCTTTCGTCAAACTCCAAAGAGACATGGCAAAGGTTTTACCCTGAAAATATGTGATTTATGGGCTAGGCAACTTGATTTATAGATTATAATATTATAACGTGTGGAATCGTCAAATTTAAATGAAATGATATGTCACTTTGGTAGACAATTGGGGCATCCACATCAGAACTTACAACTTAACAAAGACAGAAAAGACCTATTTTTGTTGCTATTCTTGACAACGCATAAGCCAGCTGCATGGACCGATTTGAGAGATTTGGAGCATGTAAATATAAGGATGTTGGGTTTTTAACAAATGCTATTTGCTCCCTTAGGTAATGCACCAAGCAGAGGACTTGATGGTCCAGAGGCAAGATGTCAGCCTCTGAACCAAAAGGTCATGGGTTCGTGCCTGACAGGTTGAAAACTTTTCTTGAGTTATTTTCAGTAAACCCCCTACACCCCCCTCCCGGGTCTAGGTAGGTGGATTGACACCTAGTCTTATCGAGACAGACCATAAAAAGGAACTCCCATATGCAGATCACAACACTTTGCATGTTTAATTGTTCAAGATCCAATGGCTGTTTACAGGATAGTCTGGTCAAAATTACAAAAAAATCTACCATAAACCCTGAGATCACCTTAGCTCTTGATGTGAGTAACATCAAGTCGAAAAGGTACGAGGCTCCTCCTTGAGTTACATATCGAGGAATGTGTAAGTGGCTATATCTATAGAAAACAATGTTTTCAGGATTTCAGTCAGTGTCATTACTCTAATTTACAACTCTGCTGTATTCATTTCTTTTTGTTCAATTTTGTTAAATGAGATAGGTAAGGTATATATATATATATATGTAAGGTATATATATATGTATATATATATATATATATATACATATTCACCACATTTAAAAACGCACCACTGCAGTACTTCTCTTTATTTTTTAAACAGGCAAGTTTATAAAAGTGTTTAAATTATTTCTATATTTTCGTTCACATTAAAAAACAATGTTTTGCTTAAGGTGTGTTTGGATAAGAATAAATTAGCACAAAATCTGCCTTCTCATGAACCCGACGAGTCTCTGTATGAATCTCTGCGGGGTAAAGCTTTATTCCTCCTGCAAAGTGTGCTCCAATTCACATATGGTGTTGATCACCCGGTTGCTGTATGTGTGGCGTCCAAGCTCATCCCAGAGATGTTCTATGGTCGACATATCTGGTGAATATAATAGCTAGTGCTACAGGTCAAAGTTCTGTTGCCGAATAACGCCCATCGTGATGTGGGCAGTGAGGGGATGAACGTTGTCCTGCTGGAAAAGGAGATCTTGATGCGCCTGGAAAGTGGGGATGACATAATTTGTCTTAATGATTTCAACTGGTACACCTGGGCTGTAACCGATTCTCTAAACACATGTAAACGTGTCCAATGATGGTAGCTGATGCCTCCCCACAAGTGAACACTGCCTCCTCCGTAGCGGTCCTGTGCCATGGCGCAGTTTTGAAGCAAATCGCTCTCCTCGTCTCCAAACTCGAATACGTCTATCAGGAAAGAGCGCATTAAATCGGCTCGCATCTGCGAAAAGAACAGAATTATAGTAATGTCCAATTATTGTTTGATGCTGGCGGGCCCAAGCAAGACGACGCTGGTGTTGCCAAAAATATGGTCGGCGACAGTTTCATCCCACATTCCCGAATCTACTGTGGACGGTATTGGGTGCACCGGACCTCTATTGCCAACAATGGTAGTTGCTGTTTGTATGCCATTTGGAACCGATACGCAAGTGAGTAAGCACAATATGGCGGTCCTGTGCTTGTGTTGTCACTTGTGGTTGTCCGCTTTGCTGTCGAAGTCGGACACTACCGGTGGCATCATGTCGTTGCAACAATCTTGAGATTGTAATGTGGTGACAATTCAACCGTCCGGCAACTTCCATGAGAGTAGTCACATGACGACATTACGTTCGTCATGACACAGAACTGGCAAAAGAACTGGCATTTTGTTGCAATATCAATGAGCAAATTAACGAAATGAAATGATGAATTTTCAATTCCGAACATGCTAAACATTTACTGTTCAAAACTTGGTGTGTTTTCATCAACACATTTTCATATAAAAACGCGATTTCTCTTGTTCAATTACCACGTAATCTACATTTGCGCATCATACGCACAAAAACTGCTGTGAGTAGAAGCTCATATCATGAAGTTGACGACAATTTAGGATAAACAACATTACTTCACCGTTTCAAAAATAGGGCCTTTATTATAGTGATGCGTGTTTAAATGTGGTGAGTATATATATATATATATATATATATATATATATATATATATATATATATATTATATATACAAACATATCAAATTATAGGTAACTAATCCTTAATTCCATTTTCACAGTATGTATCATGTTCATGGGATGAAACAATTCGTGTGGAATGCTTGGAAAATGCCTCAAAAAAGAAAACAAACTACGAAACACGAAAAAGCGAAGGGCATCTCAGTCCCATCGCAAACATTCTGTAGACACCAGCAAGAAGGATGTGAAAGATGAAGATGGAAAAAAGATATCAAAGAAGATGGAAGAAGAAGAAAGCAAAGAAAAACAACCTGAATTTCAGTCACTTTCAAATTCAGCTCCTGTCTCTGGAGGAAGAAGAGAAGGAGGAGGAGGAGGAAGAGTGAGTTTCAGTGGCCTATCCCTGTAATGAGATCAGAAATGAGATCCTTGGCAAAAGATTGATATTGTCTCACACAAGATTTGTTTTATACATCTTGAGTTAGTGCCTTACTTATTGTACATATCGCAACAATAAAATTTCGCTGTTGAAATTATGTTTGTTTAAATATCATTCTAACATATTATTATCATGTAATAATATTGATATTGTGTAAGAAAACATATGCAAAAAATGCCATATTATCCATATTAAGGGGATCTCCTGAAGTGATTTTCTTTTGCTTTTGAGTTTGGGATTTTCCATTTAGTATGTAAATACGAGTAACTGTCAAAATATAGTCATTCTACACTGTATATCATTGAAAGATGTGAAGTGTCCTTCGTTGCCATAGAAACGACCGCCATCTTGGATTGTTATCCAATTTTCTAAATCTTTCTCCTCACTTAGTTATGAATAAAAGCATTCAAACCATTTGAAGATCATTTTTCCATTCAATTAATTCAATATCGAAAGGTCGACGTCTAATATTTAGATATTTTGGATAATTGCTTTTTTTAAAGAATTTTTAAAATATTGTATAAATACAAAAACGGCTTCCTTTTTTTTAAAAAGTTTCTCAAAAAGTTAACAAAATATCAACAACACAAAAGGAAGTCATTCTATTAACATTGACAAGAGGAACCTGTGTGCCAAATATAATATAAATCGGTCGGTAAGTGACGGAGGAGATAGAAATTTAGTGTGAAAAACTACATTTTGAGATAAATTGAAGTAAGAAATTAAAAGAAATTAACACAAAACAAACGCTTCATTGTTACTAATGTAAAGAGGATTGCAGATCTAGGTTTAGATGTGCACTGTTGTGAAAACAGACGTCAAAATGACCAGTTTTTCTAAATTGTATTCCTCTATTCCTATACTTGTGTACGAGTTTACAAACAGACCGACCGACAATGTGTGCCTTCCACTTTCTCTTACGTCACTCAGCACTTGGCTAAGTCGCTAACGACCTGTTGATAGCAAGCCAAATACTATGTTGCCAGCTTTGGCGATTAACTGCCACATTGCACGGGTTTTCAGTGCCATCTTCTCAGTCAGTGTTAAAGCTTTTAATGTCAACATTTTGACTATTTTTACCTACCCTCTCCTACAAAATATTTTGTAACAAAACAATTATCGTCATATAGACATTTCTCTGCCACAAACTTGTAGATAAATTGTCATTTTACCTGATTATGCAACGTATAGAAAATCGACATTTTGGTTTCAAACTCACCAATCCAGGTGGTGCACCCCCCCCCCCCCCCCCCCACTAACCCTTAAGTGCATCGACCGTAATAAATACATCTTTCGGTTTGGGGAAAGAATGGAGCTTGAGTTATAAAATAAATGTAAATAAATGTGTTGATGAATGGTGTCTTGTATCGTACTCATCAGTACTTAATTATGAGTACCACCCGTCTGTACTTGTACATGTATGTCTATATGTTTAACAAGAATAAAGTACCAGTCATATAGTTGGTCTAGAACAAGCAAGTCGTCTTGTTGATTCTCTCTGTATACTAATGAAAGTATGAATGTGCGTATGTGTGGAGTACGAATATACAAGTAAAATACGATATGGTGTCAGAAATGCTGATAGAAGTGCTGTTAAAAGTGTGCCAGAAATCTCGTGGATTTACTTTAAGGAGCCCCTATCAGATAAATTTAAATGTTACTTTGTTCTATTCTGCTATTGTCAATATTACAAAGGTTATACTTGAGCAAGCAGTTTACTCTTGATCTAGATGTTCATGAAGGCGTAGACACAATTTAGAAACAGTACTGCTCAATTAATAATTACAACAAAGATGTTTATTATACTCACAGTCGATAATCAATCAATGAGGTGAACCAAATTCACAAATAAACGAATCGATGCTAGGTTGCCACACATTCACTAGGACTAGGACTCACCATACAATAAGATCGATTACATCATAGGTTTTCACTTACTCACGAAATCGCCTTCAGAGCTACAAGTAGCTCTTCTACATCACTCCCTCCTTAAAACGGTTATTTAACAAAGAACCGTTACATGCACCCCGATAAAAACCACCATAACCCAAATAGCAAACACTCGTTCTCATTCAACTACTATTCTTACATAAGATACATGAGCCCAATATTTAACATTTCAAATCGCAATAACAAGGTATGTGAACATTATATAGAGAGATTTCTACAACTCTTCAAATCGTGAAACAATGGCATACAGTAAAATGCGTAGTATGTCAAGTAATCAACACACACACAATAAGTACTCACAACCTTGTTACGGTATTACACATCAGCAATAGAATATTTCAAATCATGAAACCATGTCAAAAGCTGAGAAATATCAAAGTCTCAAATAATAAACACAAGCACATGCCTCTAACTCATTGCCACATAATGAAATCTTACACAATAGTGTTATACATCATATAGAACGTTCCCTGTGAACAATAACAACTAAAGCTTCAGTTTAACCTCTCACCAAAGTCATACAAATGTATAACACAAACAAACTGTTTCTTCACATCAGATAAATATAACACAGGCTTGGATACAATTACACCTATCAGATATAAATAAGTTTTATCTTGAAGATCATTCCATTCAATCACATTAAGTTGGCCCTTTGTCAACTTGACTGACAAAGTCGCTGCAACAGCAGCAAAGTAAGGTATAAAATCATGCTAATAGCCAATTAATCCTAAAAATGACTTAACTTGCTTCTTGGTGGTTGATCTTGGAGCATTCCTCACTTTGGAGATGTTGTCCTCGTGAAGTTCAACAACACCTTTATTGAGTGAATGTCCCACAAAGTCGATATCAGGGGCTCCCAGCACACACTTGGTTGGTCTCACTGTCAGGCCAGCAGAGGTCTGAACTGTAAAAGTTCCTCCAGGGTACATATATGCTCCTCCCGAGTCTCTGTATGCACCAGTATATCATCTACATTGGTCGTCACGTGGTCCATGCGGTCCAGCAGTTTCTTCACAGCCCTACTCGCTCCAGAGTTCCTCATGCCGAATGGCATCCGGACAAACTCATAATTATCTCCTTGGTCACGAATGCAATCTTAGGTACATCCTCATCCCTGACTTTGATCTGCCAGTAATCTTTACTAAGGTTGATCTTGGGGGAAATAGTTCTCACCATTTAAATTTTAAAACACGTTGAAAAGGTGAGTTGATGTGGTTGGATCGAATACGATGAGCTTGTTGAGTCGATGATAATCAACGCATATACGATTCCTTCCATCCTTCTTCTTCACTCCCACTCATGACAAAGCATAAGATGATGAACTTTTCCTGCTGATTCCAAGGTCTTCTATGGTTTGTAGCTCATATCTCAAAGCATATCGTATTGCGTAAGGAACAGGATAGGGGCATTGACGAACCGGTACCTCCGAGATTAAATCGATGCGGTGCTCCGTGAGCTGACAACGGCCAGGCACATCTGAGAACATACTTCTACATGCGGGTCAGATCAAGCAATTGATTGCGCTGCTCCGGCGCCAGGTTGTCTGCAAACCTCAAGTCTCGGTGAGATTCCTGTTGACCCCATGTTCCTAGATCAGAGAGGTCCGAGGTGAGCTTACTAATAGGCCATCGACGCGAAATTGGGTCAACGAATGATTTGGTCCTACGATCTCGTCTCGATTTACACGTGGCTGACATTGACAAGGCGTGAAGCGACAGGCAATGCATGAGAGTAATGTCAACAAGACGATACAGCAAAAAAGTATTCGATACCTTCTGCATCTCTCGGTTATAGTGGATTTTACGTGGAAGCGATGAATTTCAATACTGCTTTCCGAGTATCGTTCTAGTAGTTAAATGTTAGTTCCGGACAACCAATTCGAAAGTCGAAAGTGATGATAGAAGAGACTAGAGTCGGCCTTCATTTCTAATTTTCTTGTTTTCTCTGCATATTTCACGACGGATTGTCTATTTGCTGCCATCATGTGCTGTGCTGTGATTTGAAGTTTGTTGTGTTATTTTTTTCTGGATTAGATCAAGATCTAGACCTACATTCTGCTCTAATTCAAAGCTTTAGTTCTTATTATAGAATTCTAGGGTTGATCTAAAATCTAAAATCTAGACTTTGACAGTAAACAGTGTAATTTATTTTTACGAACGACACCTTTATCTAGATCTAGATCTATATCTAATCTAGATCTAGATTCTAGATCTAGATCTCTAAATCTAGATAGAGATAATCTAGATCTCTAGATCTAGATCTAGAATCTAGATTAGATCGAGTATGTAGGCCTAATATTTAGGTTTTTTATGTGATTCACGAAATCAAATTAATTAAAAGTATCAGATTTAGAGTGAAGTAGATCTAGATCTAGATCTAGCAGTAGCTGCAAGTATTATTTAATTTCAAGTCAAATCATGAAATCGCTCTTTTCTTTATTCCCAGTTATCTAGAGTTTATCCAGATTAGACTTTTATAGGCTGTTGTTCCTATTAAAATGGGTAGGAAGTGCTGTGTAGTAGGTTGCACTACTGGTTACAGAACTAACCAATCCAAAGAGAAAATTGCCATTTACGGTTTTCCAAAAGACAATGAAAAATGCCGTGAATGGTTAGCTTGCTTTCCCAATAAACTTGCCATTGAAATTGTCACTGGTAACATGGGAGTATGTACAATTCACTGGCCAATTGATGTCCCCATGCTTCGGCCTCCTGGAAGTCGGTTTGAAGTACCTGCAATTCCACCAACAGTTTTTCTCAACATTCCGCCCTCGTGCAACCCCACTCCAGTGAGCAGCACGACTCCACGGGTAAAATGAAATCAACTGTGGAATCCAGAACTGTTGACATTGATGAAATGACTGAATTTCTGAAACGTGATTCATTGTGTGCAGACAATTTTGACAAATTGTTTCAAGAGCGGCTTGCAAATAAAGGCTTTGTTACTTCTTATACTAACACGTATGTGTTTTTCAGTGAAGGTCGGACTGGGCCAGTGCCTGACTTCTGTGTTTATTTTTCCATTGATTAGGATTGTGAACATTTTCGTTTGCGATACAAAGCCAATAAAAATGTTCTTCGTGTTTACCATAATGTCCTCAAAACAGTGAAGACGTGGAGTCAATTTGATGAAATTGTTACTATTAATGTTAGGGTTTGTTTCAACTGCTGATGATTGTGTAAAATAAAACACCACCAACAACAACCATTATAGATGTACTACACCTACTACCGGTACAAGTATTGCTCCTCCTCCTACTACTACTACCACTTAACTGCTGCTGCTACTACTACTACTACTAATGTACTACAACTAATACTACTACTACTACTACTTCTACTACTACTACTACTACTACTACTACTACTACTACTACTACTACTACTACTACTACTACTACTACTACTACATGTAAGTGATAAAGAGTCAAGCAACTGTTGGGTATGAGAGTGAGAAACAAATAAAGGGACACAAAAATAAGAAAATACCCAACGATTTATTGACATTATAATGATTATAACAAAACCGAAACCGTCACTGTCTGTTTTCTACATGTCAATAAATCGTTGGGTATTTTCTTATTTTTGTGTCCCTTTATTTGTTTTACTACTACATGTACTACTTTTACTACTACTAGTACCACAACATACTACACGTCTGTTAATGTTTTTGTTTTGATTGAAGCTTTTGTAATGAACACTCCAATCCTTGATTGATAAGGTCAACTCATCTGTGTAACTGTCTAGTTGTTACTGTTGTTGCAGGAAGGTTTATTCTCGTATAGATCTAGAACTTTAGAACCTAGGTCTAGATCTAAATCTATGTTCATCAATTCTAGTTTCTTTTCGTATTTTACGTGCATGAGTTTTCTAATTTGTTTCATGAAACGTCGATGTGTGGTAGATCTGAGATCTTATAGATTTAGATAGTAATAATATAATAATATAGACCTACGATAAGGAAATATAGATCTAGATCTAGATCTCTAAATCTTATACATATACATAATCTAGATCTAGATTCTAGATCTATACAGTCTTATAATATTAATTTGGGTTTAATCGCTCGCAGCACAGTTGATTAGATTAGGTCTAGCTTGAGCTGGGGAGCCACTCCACAGAACACTGTTTTAGTGTTCTGTGGGCCTCCTCGCTCGCCAACCACGACTTTCGGCTTCGCGATGGGATCAAAAACATTGGGCGACCTTGAGGCGGGAAGCTGGCCTGTTAATACGCTCCCCTCGGTGAGGTCCTTTGCAGATGTTGCATCGTCGTCGAAATCGTTGTCCTCGACTACAGCTACGCCGTTTCGATAGGTTGAATCACGTGCCGCTGCCACGTCGTTGAAAGCTCGCTGGTTACCCTCAATACAACGGGATGGCGAAAAAGCTGGACGTGAAACTCCTCCGGCCATCGTATCGTCGATGCCCCGCGTCCTCAGCTGCCGTGGTGCAGGCACCACCTCCATGAGTTTCACTGCGCCGCTGGAATCCCACGCAGCCGCCATCATTGCCAGTCGACGCCTCTATCTCTGTGATGATACGTTATCTCGCCAATATTGCAGACGTTGCGTGCGTTTTTTCCTTGCACCTGTCGGCGACGTCATCCGTCCGAAAAATAAAGCGCTTCAACAAGTTTGCGTGAAGTGTCTTTATGTTGTTCTACATCTTCTTCTGTTATTCCTTCCTAGTTAATGATAAATAAAATCTATTAATTGGAGGTAGTTGGAGTTCATCAAATCTTTCAACAGATTCAATATACTCATAAGGATAAAACCCTGCTTGTTTAAGTAATCTTATATCACCTTTAAATTCTTTATTCAATATCGGAAATTCCTCTAATGGCTTTGCAACACCTTATAACCCTTTTTGATAGAAATCTACATGAATCTAAGAATCTTAATTTTTTTATAATAACTTCCATAATCTATTGAAATATATTCTTCTGAATTTTTTGATAGTGGTTTAACTTTATAATATTCGGATTCATATTTCATTAACTCTTCAATTATAAAATGGAAATCATAATTAGATCCATTGTGAAAGAAAACAGGAATTGATTTAGTTGATTTACCTTCTTTTATATTAAATGATTGACATGCTGCCCTCTCTATATTTTGATGTATAATGAGTGTGCTCTTTTATTTTACAGTTATCTTCTATAAACTCAATTCCACACATATACCAATAAGTTGCTTGTTGATGTTCCTTTTCTTGTTGTGGTGTTAACTTATGCTTACTTTTTTCATGATGACACATTTTATCCACTATTTCATGAAAACTCATGATAATCATTTCTATATATTTTTCTTTAGCATCATCACCAACATAAAATATATTCTGACTCATAAAGATTAGGATAAACAGACTTAACATAGTTTAAATACTTTCTTTGTATAAGATTTTCAGGATTTGGTTGTGTGGTATGAATTGGAATATTATTTGATTTGAAGTCAGAATAAATAACAATAGGTAATTTAAATGTGTAATGATGATTCTTAAATTTAAGAATAGTATCTTCTGGTATCTTAACATTGCAATGAGTATGATTACTACAAATTTCAAAAAATGACTATTTAATGTGTTTTCTGTGGTGAAAGATTTTAACCAATTTCTACAAATAAAAGCTTTGCACTTATTTTTGCGGTAAAGAAAACTATCAAGATCTTTATTAAACAATAATGAGTATTAGTTTCATCTTCAATATATAATAAATATACACCTTAATCTTCATCTGATTTTAAATTAGAAATATATACAGGATATAAACTTAATTTATCTTTTGGTTTATCTAATGCAAATGCATTTATGGATAACACAGGGTTTAACTTTTCAACCTTGGTAATCTTTTTAAGGGATATTGGATATAATGTTAATCCTGTTATTTTTATTTCTTCTTCATATTTTTGGTGTTTTCATACTCTTTCTTTATTATCATCAGCAGGATATAACTTTGCTAATATACACCATAAGAAACATTTGTTGTCCTTTAGATTTTCACATTAACTATATTGTGGGATTTGAATGATAAAGGTATATAAGAAGAAACCTTTAAATAATTTGTTTTATAGAGTTTTACTTTTGTTTCAGTTATTCTACCAAATACAAAGTCACTGCTTCTTTCTTGAAAACTTTAAACTCATGAATTAAAACTAGTTGTTAATCTCTCAAAAAACTATCTATATTATTATTAGATGGTACTGTTTATACTGGATGATTAACATAAGCGTCAATTATTTGTGTTGCTAATGGAGTTCTATAATCACATGTTAAAATTATTTTAAGTTTTATTGGAGTATTAAGTATTAGTTACATGTATTTTATCTTTAAGTTTATTGATATATCTAATAGGATTTTCTTCAACAAAATCATCAATAATAAACTCTTTAATGATATCACTAAAGTTCTTTGTTTGTATTGGATCCATTTTTATAGTATTAATTTTAGATAGAGAAATATTCTTATACTTTTATTCTATAATAATACTCTGTTTGATAAGTTGGATTTCTTTCTATAAACTCTTGATAGGCGTGTTTCTATTTCTCTTTATTGTTTTGATAGGGACTTTTTTTACATCTTTATTACACTCTTTACAAGCTAGTTTGCTCCCTTTCGTTTTGTATAATTTGTATCATATTTCTTTAATGGTTTTAATTCACAACATTTATTTTGAAAAATTCGTTCCATTTTTCTTTGGAATAATTTTTAGTGTCTAAAAATTAACAGAGGATTATTTTATCATGCGTAAAACAAGCAGTTCTCTGGGTCCACTTTACCACTTTTTTATTTTTGAGATTCTACCGCCCCCATGAAAGTTTCAAACAGTCTCTCAATTCCGGTTCTCCGGGTCTACTTTAGGGATGTTTTTTAGAAACATAGAAATCACCTCGAAATCACGAGGAAGAACTCTACTCTAACAAAAATATAAATAAGCACTTTACCTTGATTTAATGACTACTTACTTCTTTTTTTTTTTAAAAGCTTCGTTTATAACCCCAAAAATTAACAAAAAGTCATATAACACAGACTCTCATACCGAAACCGAAACCGAAACTCTAAACTCTAAATAAAAAATGAGCCAAACACGCAATTACCCCCTACTACTTACCCCGTGTATAACAATAATTACACTTATTTTGTTTTTCTAACAACACGTCATCAAATATCATTAGATTTTATCACTCGGTTTTAATTCTCTTGGATCAATTATTCGATTATCATCTACAAAGTATTCACAGTTGATTGGATGTTTTGACGGATTTGTAAATGCTAATTCTTTTATTACTTCATAAGGTGAAATATCATTTTTTAGAATATCTTCTCTATTATTAAAAATATTGAATATTATCTCCTTACCTAAAATTATTATCAAATCAAAGACTTCCCATAAACTGTTAATTTATCATAATCTAATAGATCAGGTTTTAACCAAAGATTTAACATTAAATTTATTTTTCCACTCCCTGATCTCTCAACAATTAAAATTAAACCTCTGATTGATTTCGGTAATATTGGTGAATTATGTCTAGTTGATTCTTCTTCCCAATCTAGATTAATATCCCTTTTTTATTAGGGTAAAAAAATAAGTATATTGTTATAGAAGCATTTTCGTAGGTCTGAGGCTGAGCGAGATCTCAAACCTAAAAATATTACTAGAATTATAGTAGTAGAGGATTGATACTTAACAGTAATAAATTAGTTTTGTTTCTCCGAGTACTTTTTTTTGGTATTATTATTAAGTGGTATTATTTTATTTTGGTATTATTTCCAGGATACTGGAAATGAGATTAAGGAAAAGAGTAGAGGATCAGGTTGAAAAGCATCAGAGTGGATTTAGACCAGGAAGAAGTGTACAATACCACATAGTTACAATTAGACAAATAATAGAAAAAATTCCTTGAGAGAAACATTGATTACACCTGTGTTTTATTGACTTAGAAAAGGCATTTGACACTGTGAGGAGGACGAACTATGGCATTCCGTAAAAGAACACAATGTAGAGCAAAATTTAATAGAAGCCATTAAAAGATTTTACAATAAACCAACATGTGCAGTAAGAATAGCTGGAAACATATCTGCAGAATTTGAGTCGCAAAGGCATCCTCAGAAATGAAGAAAATGAATGTGGGTATGTGGAAGCTCAAACCAGTAAATGTATCAATGCTTTCATTTGCCGATGATTTAGTTCTGTTCGAAAAATCAGAAAGTGACCTTCAGTCGAATATCAACATTTTAAAACAAAGAACTAAATAAAAGAGGAATGGGAGTAAATGCAAAGAAAACCAAAACAATGCTAATGATTTTAATAACCAAGGAAGCTAAAACACAAAATCTAAAATTGGGTAGGAGGTATTTAGAACAAGTTCAAAGCTACAATTATCTAGGAGTAATTATTAACTCAGAGGGAAAACTAGAGAAGAAATCAGCCAGAGAATCAAAAGGAAGTGCAATATATACCCATCTAGGAAAGGCATTTGTAGGTAAGCAAGAATTGTCAACAAAAACCAAAATGGCAGTATACAATACATTTTATTATCTTACTCTCCTCTATGGTAGCGAAACTTGGACTTAAGACAGTAAAGAATACAGTAAGAAGTACAGGCAGCTGAAATGAAATATCTAAGATTACTAAGAAGAGAAGTAGGGAAAATTGAAAGAGACAAAATCAGAAACACAACAATAAGAGATCAAACCAAAGCAGATGGCATAAAAACTAAGATAGAAACAAATCAATTGAGATGGTTTGGGCATGTAAACAGAATGAATGACACTATAATAGCTGAATCAGTATACAGTGCTAAAGCCCAATGTAAAAGACAAAGGCAGACCTCGGAGAAAGTGGGAAGAAGATATAAAAAAGCATTGAAACATAGAAATTTAACTTTTTTTGGAAGGAAACAGAAAATGCCAGGATAAGGCATCCTGGAGAAAGATCATCTCTCGGGCATCTGAACCCACACACCGAAAGGTAGAATGGGAACTGATAAAAAGTCGACGTAGCATAAGTCGATTTTTATCTGAGTCGATTTTTACGGTCCCATTCCCCCCCCCCCACGACATTTTTTAGTTAATAAATACTGTTTAAGTTGACAATGACATCGGCTTAATTAAAATGCCTGTCAAGACGATCTTTTTTCACGGTCCGCAGGTGGTAAAATGAGTGAAAATACAATTGCGTAAGTCAATGTTTCAAAATTCAACGGCATCCACAGCTAAAGAACACGGTCAATACAAATGAAGATCTATGTTACGAATGTATATATAGGACACGTTTTCTAAATGTACATGGTGACGAAGGCGTAGACACGATCTAGTAATACCAAGACTCGATTCTTAATAATTATAACAAGGATATTTATTATACTTATACTCACAATCGACAATTAATCAATGAGGTGAAGCAAATTCACAATGCTGTCATATAAAAGTGGAAGCAACATGTTTTTCTCTCGCCCTCTCTCATTCATAGATAACTCTCTCTTTTTATATTCGAAACCACGTGTATTTCAATAACGAAAATGTCCATAACAAACAAGAAAGGTCAGAAGCTTTGATATGATACGACACACTCCGAGACAAAGTTCTTTCTATCTAGACATAAACGAATCGATACTAGGATTACCAAAATGATTACGTCACAATCTCTAGAGGTTTCCACAAGCTAAGATCTATTACGTCATGGGTTTTTTTTCTTTCTACGGAAATCCTTTCAAGAGCTACAAGTAAATATGTTACATCACCCCTTCCTTAATAATGGACATCTCAAATCACAATAACAAGGTATGTGACCATTACATTTACATAGAGAACTCTTCAAATCATGAAACAATGGCATACAATACAGTGCTTAGTAATTTCAAGTAATCAACACACACAATAAGTGCATATAACTCACAATCGTGTAACTATATTACACATCAGCAATAGAATATTTCAAACCATGAAATCATGTCAAAGCTGATAAATCTCAAAGTTTCAAATAATAAACACACGTAAATGTCTCTAACTCATTGCCACATAATGAAATCGTTCGTACACAATATTGTAAACATTACCTGTGACTTTGATTATGGGAAATGAACAATAACAATTCATTCAAGTTTCAGTTTAATCTCCACCAAAAAGTCATTTTGTAAACAATCCATCCAGTCACATAAGGATGTCAATTACACCACCAAACTTAAGAAATCAGCCCCAACATTATTCTTTCCTGTAACATACTGAATCCTAAAGTTATAGCTCTGCAACAACAAAGCTCATCTCATTATTCTAGAAGTGAACTTAATAGCATGGATATACTCAAGAGGTCGGTAGTCAGTCTGCAGTACAATATGTCTACCACTGCCATACAAATAGTACTGCCCAAATAATTGCAATACATTCACGCTCTATCTTACTTCATGTGGTGACAACTTTCTACTTGCAAAAGCAATCGGGTGTAAAACACTATTGTCCTCATGCATTAAAGTAGCACCAATATCCTGATCAGAAGCATGGGTACTTAAGACAAACTCTTTCTGCACATCAGGTAAATACACCACAGGTTTGGATACAGCTACACCTTTCAAATATAAAAAAAGCCTTTTCTCGAGGATCATTCCATTCAATCACATTAACTTGATTAAGTCGGCCCTTTCTCAACAAATCTAACAATGGCGCTGCAACATCAGCAGAGTTAGGTATAAAATCGTGACAATAGCAAATTAACCCTCAAAAATTACTTGACTTGCTTCTTGGTGGCAGGTCTTGAAGTGTCCCTCACTTTGGAGATGATGTCCACATGAAGTACAACAACATCTTTCCTGAGTGATTGTCACACAAAGTCGATCTCAGGGGATCCCAGCACTCACTTGGTTGGTTTCATTATCAGGTCAGCTTCCTGCAGGGTACACAGATGCTCTTCCTAAGTCTCTGTGTGCACTAGTAGAATCATCCACATAGGCCGTCACGTAGTCCATGCGGTCCATCAGTCTCTTCACAGCCCTGCTCAGCGTCACTCCAGACTTCATCATGCCGATGGCATCGGGACAAACTCATAAGGCTCTCCCACTCCCATGGTCACGAAAGTAGTCTTTGATACATCCTCTTCCCTGACTTTGATCTGCCAATAACCATTGGCATTACTCGAATCGGTCTTAGAAAAAAAACTTGTCATCAATCAAATTTTGAAACACGTCGGAATGATGAGCTAATGGGTGTGAATCGAATATGGTGAGCTTGTTAAAGTCTACGATAATCAACGCATAGACGATCCGTTCGACCCTTCTTCTTCACTACCACTAAGGGCGAAGCATACGATGACGAACTTTTCCCTGAGGATTCCAAGGTAATCCATGGTCTACAACAAGTCAAATATCAACGCATTTTGCATTGCGTAAGGAACAGTATAGGGGCATTGGCGAACCAGTATCTCTGAGGTT
The DNA here is from genome assembly GCA_037039925.1 of Doris montereyensis. NCBI lineage: Eukaryota > Metazoa > Mollusca > Gastropoda > Nudibranchia > Dorididae > Doris > Doris montereyensis. The sequence continues at coordinate 682,193 of JAXRKP010000023.1, read as the reverse complement.
AAATGGATGCAGTGATCCGTGAGTTGACAACAGCCAGGTACATCTGAAATATATACATGTATTTGGAAGGTCAGATGAAACGAAATGCTTGCGTTCCTCCAGCTCCAGTTTGTCTCCGAACTTCCAGATCTCAGTGAGATTCCTGTTGACCTTGTTCTCTCAGTCTCAGATCAGCCAGGTCCCCTGCATATGTTGCACAATCGTCTAAATCATTGTCCTGACTGCAGCCACGTCACTTCGATAGGTTGAATCACGTGCCGTAGCCACGTCGTTAAAAACTTGCTGGTTATCCTCAATAGGGCTAAAAAATCTGACGTCACTTCCCGTGACAACCTTGACCTCTGGTTCTAAACAATGAACCAAAATAGTGGCCATCATGCTGTTTCTCTATACGCTTTTACTTGCTTTAGTTCAATGCTTTGTACCAGGTTGCAATCGCCAGTCAACGTCATCAATTCATGGCCTACGCTGACTTATGCCTTCTTGTCCTTTGCATTATCATCTACGTGATAAATTAATGAACCCAAATGAACTTATATTGACAGTTTGCAAGCTCTTCTTCGGAACCGGTGCATGATCAATTATTATTGATGGACCGCGACTGCACCTTCTTCTGCCTACTATATCTCATTATATACCAATAGCTGATGCTGTATTCTAATAGAACAAGTTTTGCTACTAACAATCCCATCCTGTAGGCCTATACGTTTTATTCTAAGGAATTCAGTTTACATGCCTAACATTACTACTAGTAAACACTACAGGCAGCTGTATTGTGTACACTTTATAATTCATATGCTCCCAGGGACTTTGAATATTTTTGTTTGTTTATTTTGAAAATTGACCCAACCTCCACACGCAGTAACCTCAGGGCGAGTGAAGAGGATACATCAAGATGAAAAAACTAAAAAAGAGTAAAGGGAAAAAATAGGACCTACCACACAGTAGCACTAGCCTCCAACCGCCCACGAATGTGTGTGTTTGTGTATCTATGAATTAATGCTATGGAGATTATAACGTCATTTAAAATGTGTTAAAACAGTTTAAGTAATGTTTCCTAAATCTACTTAGTAAATCTAAGACTAGGAAAAAACCAATTAAAAAACATTATCAAAATAACCACCGAGAAACAATTGAGACATGGGACATGGATTTCTTTTTTTTAAAGGACAGTAAATACATTTCCTACGACAAACGTTATCATCAAAATGTTGAGTTTATTAATAACAGCTTATTGACCTAATTGTATTATAATAATAATGTTAAGCAATAGAAAGAGGAAGAGAGGAACTACAGGAGATTTGTGTAGCATGTAAAACATGTAGTAATTTAATACTAATATAGAGAATAAAGATTGAAGAAACAAGAATGACGTTCATATCAATATTATTATTAACTGGAAAAGCATAAAATAAAATGTTACGTCATAACGTCTTCTTGTCTTTATTTATAATTCTAATCTAGTTTTAAATGAGAGTATATTATAACATATCATATAACTAATATCAGTCATCAACATAATCAAAGGGTGTGAACTGGCTCAGTTTGGGATTTTTTTAAAACACAACTTACCGGTACTTCTAAACATTGTGGACTTCTCTTACTCACTCTTTCTTTGCTATACCAATATTATTATATCTCCTTTATGCTTTTGACTTTGTTTTATACGAAAATGTATTTTTCTTCATTATGTAAAACCATTCCACTGTTTTGTTCCATTCCTTTCATCATTACTAATTTGGATGTTTCTGTATGGTCTGCAGTGATAGGATTCTATGCATTTTGAACAACTTATGACTTGGATAATGTAACTTTTACTTATGCGTATGGCTTTGCTTGAGAAAACTATGTGTATTTTATGACAACATAACTAAAGTGTAAGAATGAAGTCATTCAAATATATAATATAATATATAATATATAATATATGTGATAAAAAATGAAATGTATCATCATCAATAAAATTAAAATACACAAATTGCCTTCACCTGTAAACATTCGTAATGCATAACAACTGAACAACATAGTAATAATAATATCTAATAGTAATAGCCCTAAGTTTTCTTTCAGTCTTTCATTATCGTTGTAATCATTTAATGTTATTCCCTATCATATATGTTTTTCATTCGTACTTACATAAAATAAACAAATGACAAGAAGGGGAGAAAATTATATTACATGTTACCAATACCATGGTGCTTCTCGTTGTTAGTTGATTTCTTTCTTTCTTTATTTATTTATTAGTTCCCATTCTACCTTTCGGTGTATGGGTTCAGATGCCCAAGACGAAATTTCTTCAGGATGCCCTGTCCTGGCATTTTCTGTTTCCTTCCAAAAAAGTTAAATTTCTATGCTTCAATGCCTCTTTTATATCTTCTTCCCACTTTCTCCGAGATTTGCCTTTTGGTCTTTTACCTCGGCTTTTAGGCACTATATACTGATTTAGCTATTCTATTCTCATGCATTCTGTTTACATGCCCAAACCATCTCAATTGATTTGTTTTTATCTTAGTTTTTATGCCATCTGCTTTGGTTTGATCTCTTATTGTTGTATTTCTGATTTTGTCTTTTTTAGTTTTCCATACTACTCTTCTTAGATATTTTATTTCAGCTACACATGTACTCTACTGTATTCTCTACTGTCTAAGGTCCAGGTTTCACTGCCATAGAGGAGAGTAGGACAATAAACTGTATTGTATTTGTATACTGCCATTTCGGTTTTTGTTGACAATTCTTGCTTACCTGCACATGCCTTTTCTAGATGGTTATATATTGCACTTGCCTTTTTGATTCTCTGGCTAATTTCTTCTCTTAGTTTTCCATCTGAGTTAATCATTACCTTTATCTTTGAACTTGTTCTTAATACTCCCTGCCAATTTAAGATTTTGTGTTTTAGCTTCCCTAGTTACTAGCATTGTTTTGGTTTTCTTTGCATTTACTCTCATTCCTCTTTTATTTAGTTCATTGTTCACAATGTTGATATTCAACTGAAGGTCACTGTCTGATTTTCCAAACAGAACTAAATCATCGGCAAATGAAAGCATTGATACATTTACTGGTTTGAGCTTCCCCATACCTACATTCATTTTCTTCAATTTTGAGGATGCCTTTGCGACTGAATCCATAAATGTGATAAACAAAAGAGGACTTAGGGTACAACTCTGTCTTACTCCTATATCTACATCAAATTCTGCAGATATGTTTCCAGCTACTCGCACTGCACATGTTGGTTTATTGTAAAAACTTTTAATGGCTTCTATTAAATTTTGCTCTACATTGTGTTCTTTTAAGGAATGCCATAGTTCGTCCCTCCTCACAGTGACAAATGCCTTTTCTAAGTTTATAAAACATAAGTGCAAGTCAATGTTTCTCTCAAGGGATTTTTCTATTATTTGTCTAATTGTAAATATGTGATCTTGTGACTTCTTCCTGGTCTAAATCCACTCTGATTAGTCTGATGCTCTTCAATCTGATCCTCTACTCTTTGCCTTACTCTCATTTCCAATATCCTGGCATATCTTATTGCATGTCTTTTTAATGTTATATTTTCAACTATCAACTTAAGTTACAGTTAGTATTATAAAAATAATAAAACAAGCATCTTACAACTACACATTGTTTTGCAACAAAAATTACAACCCCAGCATAACAAGGGGTTATAATATGTATAATATAGCTTAACTTATGGAAAGAAACTTTTGAAAAGGTTAAAAATGTCAGTTTCATATCGATTAATAATCATAGATAAAGAGGCCTACATGTATAACTTTATTTTATGATTGATTTAGTTTATAGTTCATGACATTTTTAGAATAAACAGAAAGATAATCCTGCCCAAAAAAAAAAACAATAATGAGAAAAATATAAAAGAGTTTCATCTTAAAATCAAAGTGATGAAATACATGTACGTTCATCTGACTTTTAGCCATTTTGATATATTTTCAAACCTTTTCTATTCAAAATATCATATAATAAAGTAATGAATAAGAGCATGAAAATTTAAATAAAATGTTGAAACAATTGAATAAAAAAAGAAAACACTGTGAAAATAAACAGAATCGAACCTGCAACCTCCGCATCAACACTCATGCCTCGACTTCTTAATGAAACTGATTTGTTTAAGGCATGTAGTAAGCATGCTTCGTAGTGTACTCTTTTCCATGGCGAGGCAATGGGGTGTCGAAGAAGAGGTTGCTGGTTCGATTCTATGTGCTCGTTTGGGACCACCCTTGACCCATTTGAAAAATTATCCTGAAAAAAACCATTAATAAGAGACACATATTATTAAAACACTGCATGGATCAATCGAGTGGCAGCATGTCAGCACTGTACTTCCCTTTTGGGCAGTCACAAGTGGACTGTGATGGTGATATGTCCAATTTATCTTTCAACAAGACCTACAAAGACCAAAAAGATTTGCGGTCAACCTTTAATTTAACAGAACCATCTTACCCTGAAGCAATAAAAGACTTTTTACATATTACTATTAGGTCAAATTATTGAACTAAAGGTACACATATTTTAAAAAAGCAGCTAAATCAACTTTAATCATAATAACAATAATAATAACAGTATTATTAATAATAATACAATACTACTACTACTACTACTACTACTGCTACTACTACTACTGCTGCTACTACTACTACTACTACTACTACTACTACTACTACTGCTGCTGCTACTACTGCTGCTGCTATACTTTATACTTATCTAGTACTACTACTACTACTACTACTATCTACTGCTGCTACTATTACTGGATACTACTATAAACTACTACTATTGCTACTACTACTACTACTACCACTACTACTATTGTACTACTGTTACTACTGCTATTCAAGTACTACTACTACTACTACTACTACTGCTACTACTACTACTGCTACTGCTACTACTACAACTACTACTACTACTATTACTACTACTACTACTACTACTACTACATGTACTCCTAATAATAATAATAAAAATACTAATAATAGTTAAAATGATGATGATCATAATAATAATAATAATAATAATAATAATAATAATAATAATAATAATAATAATAATAATAATAATAATAATAATAATGATGATGATGATAATAATGATGGTGATGATAATAATAATAATAATAATAATAATAATAATAATAATAATAATAATAATAATAATAATAATAATAATAATAATAAATGTAATAATAAATGTGATGTTAAATACGGTACCGGTACAAAGAAATACCTGCAGGCCTAGATCTACATGAAACCATGACAATGACAGTAACCTATAAAATGTTCACAACAATCAACATCGTGACTGTTCTAAACGATAAATGGTAGATCTAGAGCGTGAGTAGCTTTAATGTAGTTGTCGTCAGTGGTCGCAGAAGGAGCAGAAGCAGGAAGTAAATCTAGTGATTAATAATTTACTAATCTGATATTAACAGAACTGCTTGAAGTTGAAGGAAGACGACAAGAGTGCATGAATTATAGAATATAGACGGTGCCATAATATAGCCTAAAAGATTATTTAATATAGAACAAACAGTTGAAACAGTGATATGTCTAAATCAGGCCTTGAGTGATAAACATAAACAAAACAAAGACAAGGCTTACCTTCAAATTCACATGGTTGTCTTTAATCCTCATGCTAGCACTATTGGTATTAGTACGGGCAGTCTTCGATCCTTCCATGACCCCGTCACCAAAATGGAACGAAACTACACATGCCCATTGTTGTACAGGTGTAGTTTGTAGCGATTATCTCCTCTTGATATGGAGTTTTGTTAGCTTTAATAATACTTCAACGGCGACGTGCTTGATAATGATAGCGCCGCCATCTTTTTTAATTGTTTAAAACCAGAGACGATGCTGTCAGGGTCGTGTTACGTCACCGCTTTTGAGTCCTATACAACGGGATAGCGAAAACGCTCGACTAGACAATCCTTCGAGCGGCGTACCGTCAATGCACTTGTCCACCGCTGATGTCGTGCAGGCACTACCTCCATGAATTTCAATGCGCCTCTGGAGTCCATCGCAGCCGCCATCACTGCCAGTCGACGCCTCTGTCTCCATGACGATAGGGTGTTGTCTTGCAGATGCTACAAACGTTACGTCTGTTTTTGTAGCATCCGTCTGAGAAATAGCGCTTCAGCAAGTTTGCATGAAGTTATGAAGTGTCTTTATCTTGTTCTGCATCTTTACCATGTACAGTAGTGACCGCCTAAATGCCCGTCGCCATAATACATGTTTCGCCTAAATGCCCCCAATCTCAATAAAACCGAATTTTCTCTATATATAAATTGTCCTTCTAAATGCCCGTTCAAAACCAAGATTTTCGCCTAAATCTCAACGGCAACTGCAGGTTTATTTTCTCAAAATGATCTTAAAATTGGCCTATAATTGATTGAAAATTCGTTTTTTATCATACACGTAATCCCATCGCTAATATGGCCAATGCCCGTCAAATTTGTCATGCACTGGAGTGTATTAACCACCCTTCATTACCTATCCACTGTAGTGTAATAAAAGACGATCAGTCTTCTCTTCATAACTCCACAACACAGCATTTATTCCATTGGATCACTGGTTTGTCACTGGGCAATTGGAATCTAAGTCCACAGTTCTTTCTTGACTTGATGCCATAAGTTGCATGCAATCACCCGGCGTTTTTAATAGACCAGGCAGGCATCGCGATCAAAGGGACATGATGTGCATAGTTTTATTGCCCCACTGTTGTTCATTGGCTGTATCTATTGTGCCTTCGGGTCTTCGTGGCGAGCAATAGTCAACCCGCCTGCGCGCTCACTACCTCGGTGCTAAATAGCTAAATGGTTTCCAGACGTCCCTATTTCTCGCAATACATTTTCGTTAATGTTAAATATCTGGACCATGCTGGATGAACTCCCTCCTCTCCTCCCAAATTGATGTCCTGACCTTTTTTCGCCTAAATGCCCGTTTTCTCTGGTTCCCAAGCACCGGGCATTTGGTGGCCCCTACTGTACGCGTAGTCATTGATCCCAACCACTGATACTGATACTACTTCAAAAGAACCTTTCAATCGCAACATCAGCTTATTCGTATCAGTATCAGTTGGTAAAAGTACAAAAACTTACTCACCGGGGTTAAACTTTCTCAGTTTTGCTTTTATGTTGTAATACGTCCTCTGTTTTCCTTACGCTTTCGTAAACTCTTCCTGAGCTTATTTTCAAGTCTCTTACAGGCGTTCTCTCAGTTTCAAAACATACTGATAACTAGACTTCATCTCTGGATATCCTTTGTCCATAATTGCCGTGTTAATCTCATTGGTCCTACAATAGTTCTGCCATGCCCATATAACAACTCAAATGGAGCAAACTTGGTGGATTCCTGTGGGATGTCTATGCAAAAAGCAATGGGTTGATGAATCGATGCCACTGTCTAGGTCACAGTCTTCACATGGTCTTCTTTAGAGTTCCATTGAACTTTTCCCCTAAGCCATTGCACATAGGAATGATATGGTGTTGTGATCATCTGACTGAGTGATATCAATATCAAGTAGTCTGCACACTTTCTTCATCATGAAGTTCATGCAATCAGACATAACTTGTGTCCCTTGAAACGCAAGTACTTCAATCATATAAATTCATCTCCCAACATACGGTAGATGTTTACCAATGCCTCTGCAACAGTTTATGTGTCGATCCATGAGCGGTACAGCTTCCGGATATCTCGTGGTGTAGCCTACCACCATTACTACCAACGTTAGGATGTACGGATGTCCTTCCTTACTTGCCGGATGAATTAGGCCCACAAGATCAATAGCCACTCTCTTAAAAGGAGTACCCACAAGTGGTATGTTCTGAAGTGGGGCCCTAGGTATTGTTCCCTTTGCATTGTCTTCTGGCAAATTTCACAGGAACGGGAAAATATTGCGACATCTCCTTCTACTCCAGGCCAGTAGAAATTACTGATTACTTTAATCTCTCGTCTTGGTGTCCTCCCATAATACGAGCAGTCATGAGCCACCGACATCACTTAGTTCCGCAAACTCTGTGGCAAAACTACCTGTCTCATATACTTGTTCCTCGGTCGCTGTCCTCATAAATTCTGTACGACACCTTGTCGCGTTTCGAAGCAAGCAGTCTTCTTTCCTCTTGCTTTTGGATTGGTACTGTAGCCTCTGCCAGCTTCACTTTCGCCTGGTCTTCCTCTTGAAGTCAAATCAGTTCCCTCCGGTCGACGCCTACGTGCCTCTGCACCGTAGGCACCTGCAATGTAGCTTTCTCTTCCTTCCGTCCTGATCATGCCTAGGCTCTCGTTGCTACTGCACCCACCATCCAGTCCAGTTATCTGAATCGTCCGGATTCCTTGCTCCATTCACATTTCAGACAACTAAATCACAGATGGCTTGAGTGATACATAATGTTGTGACCTTTCCCTTCGTGTACGGTGTCCTCACTTCATTACTACTTCCTCCGCCAGCAGCATCGTACTAGCAATACCAGTAAAACTCACCCATAGCGGCACCCCCTACAGCGGGACCGCCCCTACAGCGGGACCTTAGACAATCCCCTTTCTTTTTTCTATGTAAACTCTATTACCTGTGCTTGGATTTAACGGGAGAGGAAAGGCCCGAACTCGGATACAGCGGGGCTTTGGATAAAAAATAGAGCATCGTTTTTCTTTCTTTCCTTATTTTTTTTTTTTTAGTTAGTAAGCCTCGCATAGTCAGGCTCAAACTGGCCAGTCTGAGTCAGCTGTGTAGGCTAAGACTAAGTGATGAGTGAGAGTCATTGTGATTAACGCGTGGAAGTGTGCTAGCTAGGCCACAGCTAAGTGATGGTGAGTTTAACATTGTGACCGTGTGGAAGTGGAAGTGTGTTACCGTACATTATAACGAAGAATGTAATCGAGATTTTTAAGTATGTGGGAGTTATCTGTCTGTGTGTGTGTGTGTGTGTATGTCTGTGTGTAGTGTGTGTGGTCTTGGATTCAATCATTCATTGCAATCAAAATTGTACGACCAACAAGACCGAAGAAAAGATGGCTTCTCCTAGTTCTAACAAAAGAAAAATATAGGTAATTTTGCTATTTTTAAAAACAAAATTGGTAGTCTCCTTTAATATTCCTATAGCGGGAACATGGTTATAGCGGGGTTTTCTTCTGGACCGGAAAGTCCCGCTATATCCATGTTCTACATGTATCAATTCTCGCCATAAAGTACTTCTTTCCAATGATATTCTCATCTCTCGCTAACCTCCAATGTACGATAACGCCTTCAACACTTCAAGACATCAACCTCCTGGTCTCCTATGAAACACCGCAACACCGGTAGCCTCGTATCCTCAACAGTTCTACTCTTGCTCCAAATTCCACAATCTGTTACCACGGGCATGCTCAGCTGCAGCATCCTCTCTGTAATCTCGACTTTGACGTTCATCATTGCGTCCTCCGTCGACAAAACGCCATCATACGACATTTCCTTCACGGTCCTCAATACCACTGCACACCTGCCTTCTTCAGTGTGATTCCATGCCTCACAGTGCCTCACCGTATAGCCTTGTTTTCCACACTTATAACACTTGAGGTCATAATCTTGTCTTTCTCCGACAGCCCCGACACAACTTTTCATCATGTGGCCTTGTTTCTCACACTTACATTTGATGTCCTGGTCTTTGCTTCCTCCAGCTTTACATTCCATCGATCTGTGTCCAGGCCTCCCACACTTGAAATATACTGTAGTATTTGCATTTGTCTCCGCATTACTCCTTTTTACATTCCATCCATTACTGCTACTGCTAGTAGTGCTACTCAACTGTCTGTTCCTTGGTGTCAGTGTCAAGAAAGCATCTACTGTTTCTGCCACACCTTCCAGTGAAGACAGTTTCTTCTCGTGGATATGTGTTGCCAGATCGTCCGGGCAGGCATCCATTTCATCCATAAATTGTTCCAGAACATAGAGATCTCTTACTAGCTCTTAGGTCGTTGTAGTTTTCGTCAAAACCTGGTAACCTCATCCATCTTTCACCCATGTTTGTTTGTTAAAACTGAACTGAAAAAGTTAGACTTTAAAGATAAAGCCTACAAAATAAAATAGACTGTTGTAATAAGTTTGAACAGTGGTGGAGTGATCATATTAATGACAAAGTAACCGCAATTTTGTTTCAGTCAGATGTACAATACAGTAATGAGTTCATTTTAGAGTAATATTTTCTATACTTGAGTTTACAAATTACATTTTGTGAATTCATTACATTACGTGCCCATGGTAAGTGTTTTAGAATAAAAAATAAATCGCATGTCCACAGATTGACAGGTACTTTTAATTATGTATCAAATCCAAGACTATTAAAACTTTACTATTTTCATCAGAAATACCGTAGGAAAGATTTGCCATCTCAACACTAGACATAAGTTAGGAAATGTTAGATTTAAGAAACTGTTCACTTTCCAAGATTAGAGTTTATTAGTAACATGTATTATTACTATTAATGTACCGGGCAGTGGACAGATAAGCACCTGTACGGGAGAAGATGATCCGCTCTCCACGAGTCTCCTGCTGCCATTCAGGCAGGTCTTGGCCGACCAAAGGCTAAGGGAGTAACCTGAATGAAAACAACCTGCTGCCTTGCAGGCCGGTCTTGACTGACCAAAGGCTAAAGGAGTTAACCCTAACAGAAAAAAACAACCTGCTGCTTGCAGGCCAGTCTTGACTGACCAAAGGCTAAGGAGTTAACCCTGATAGAAAGTAACAAGGCCCGGTAGGGGGCCTCAAGGTGGCAGCCCCACCATTAGACCGTGGGCTACTGGTGGTCAACCTCCCCCCCCCCCCTAGGGAGTTTTTGCCACTATGATTTTCTGAAAGGGTATGATCTGCTGAGGACCTACCAAAAAAGTTTGCACTTTTTTCTTGCACAACACTGAGTTATGGCCCTTGAAAGGGCGATAATTGGAAAAAAACACCGGAAATATCAAATTTTACGTGGTGTTTCTAGAGAGCCCTAAAACACGTCAAGTTTTATTTTCAATGGTGTTGAAATCGATACTAAGGTAAAAAATGGTTGAAATGAATATTTTAATTATTGTTTTTACATGAGTTACATAGAAAAAAACGAATTTCAAAGGCCGTTTTCTCATAAAAAGTCTTAAAAATGTACATGATTCACAAAAACACCCCTGTTAACGATAACAATGATTCCAATCTTTTGAATTTTCTACATTCAACTGAACGCAAGTAGCTGCATGTTATTTACATTGTATTGAAGGATGGAGAAAATGAGGAGTGGGGGTATAACACGAAGAGTAAGTAGGACGTTTCCGTGGCCAAGCTGCGTGCTCAGCGGCGTTTCGCTTTCAATTCCTCGCTTCCCCCTCTTTTCCCCCTGCATTCCCACGTCCTTGGAATGTCTATTGGTTGTAGAGGATACAGTAGCCCTATTTATCTTTTTTTCCTTTACTATATATCTGTTTTCTTGTTTTTTGTTTTTGTTTCAGACAGTGACAGCAAATTTATACGATTCTATGTTTTGAAATATGGCATCTCTGCCGTCTGTATCCTATTGTCTAAGAAACGGGAAACAACATCTAAAGAACAGGCAGAATGTGGGGACAGAATGTGTATCCTACATAACTTAAATCATAGTGATTATGGAGAAATCAAAGTCATTACTCTAAAACGTTGGGAGACTATTGAGAAATCAAAGAAAGCGACGCCTTGCAGAATATGACAGGGAAAAACAATTGTTGATTTGTGAAAGAATACCAACTTTATTTGACCCTATTCATCATGGTTTTCATGAATACTGTTATAATTCATTTACCAATTTAAGGAACATTAGAAAAAGACATAAAGTGTCTGACAAAGAAAGTGAAGCTGGTTGTTCTGGTGGGAAAAAATTAAGAGTTCATCATTAATTTCCACAGTTCTGTTGCCTTTGCACTGTCTGTTTTGTGAAAATATTACAAAGTCGGTCTCTGGGAAAAGGGAACCAGACAAAGAGACAATCTAGTCAAATGTGTTACCAGAATAGCTGAGAAATCCATAAAAGAAGCAGTGGATAGGAAAGCGGACTCCAAACTCGCAGGCCAAGCTGGAAACATTGATCTCATAGCTAAAGAGGTATGGTACCATAACAGTTGTAGAAAAGCATACACGAGCAAAGAGGAACGGAATGTCCATACATTACACTGTTCGGAAGAGGAGCGAACACAGACGGAAACTAGAAAAGGGATTCAAGCATTTCAAATATGTGGAGGAACATGTCATTGAAGAGCTGACGTTGTGCGAATGACTCTGTTGAAAGAGATGTATTGTAATTATATGCAAACAAATTTCCCAGAGTTTTACAACAAGAACTCTAAAACATATAAGCTTAAAGATAAATTAAACAATCACTTTAAATCTAGAGATTAGGTTTTGGCAAAGGTATGCCGTCACAAGTGACCTTGTGTACTCTGACGAGATTCCAACTGGACAGGCGGTTGGTGCTGCTTTTGAAAATGCTACTTCCGAAGAAATGACAATTATAGAAGCTGCTATGATAATACGTCGGGCAGTATATGATGGCTTCAAAGAAAGTAAAATGTTATCCTGGCCACCTATAGACAGAGATCTTCGCTCAGAGACGGTAGAAAGTTGTCAACGTTTTTAAATTTTCTTTACTCAAACTCAAAGGATGGCAAACCGAAATCAAATCGATGCCAGCGCCGTGCCATGTCTACAGGCCAATATATATGTTACAATGTCAGCAAAGGTGAATGGAAAATGCCTAAACATATCTTGATAGGAATGAGTGTACGTCATCTTACAGGGAATACACAATTAATAAACATCCTTAATCGCCACGGGCACTCAGTCTCCCACTCTTTCCTACTTGAACAAGACAAATAAAGCTGTCCTCATGCACAAAGTTGATGATGTATCAGCTCATCTGAGTCCTGCTAGGGAAAGACAACACATCCACATAATAGATGGCAATGCTGTCTTTCATACATTATCGAGTTTACCAGACACGTTTGGTGAATTAGCCCACAATTTATTTTGCACACTTTCCAAAGTTGCCAAAGTCCACTTTCTCACAGACAACTACAAAGATGAATCCATCAAATCAATGGAACGTCTGCGAAGAGGTGAATCTCAGGCTTACACAGTACGAGGATCTTCCACAAAGCTTCCAAGAGACTGAAAGTCTTTCTTATGAATGATGACAATAAAAAAAATTATACAGTTCCTGCTTGATGAATGGCAACAATATACGTATGCAAAGCTCTTGCTGAACAGAGATATTCTTTGCATGTGACTATATGTGCTTTCTGCCCACCAGTCTTGATGGAGAAACAACGGATTCAAGACCTATTCAAAACCTTTCATCCAGCCATGAGGAAGAAGACACACTCATAATCCTTCACAGTGTTTACGTTGACAAGACAACTATCACTACTGACACAGATATCATCATCCGTTCACCAGATACTGATGTCTTTCTCCTACTCATTGCATTCTGTCAAAGATTCACGCACCCTTTATATTTTGACACAGGGACGGAAACAAAAAGAAAGATGAGCCACATTCAAACTCTCTGTCAGAAAATCCAAATTAGCGTACAGGATTCTGTCCTCGGACTTCATGCTTTCACTGGCTGCGACTGCGATGTGAATAGTGCTTTTGTGCAGAAAGGAAAAGCAAAGCCTCTTAATCTTCTTATGAAAAAGCCAGAATATGCACTCGCTTTCAAAGAATTGGGAAGGCTGAAACAATATCTGATGATTTATTTTGTCAGCTGGAGAAGTTTGTATGTCATCTGTATGGGGAAGCCCTCCTACTCGAGCACAAATAAACTTCGGCACGATCTTGTACGTCAAAAATATGTGAAAGGACAAGGCCTTCTTTCAAGCTTTGAAGGATTTGACATAAGTTTGCTACCACCATGTAGGACAGCAGTCCATATGCATAGCCTGAGAGCAAACTACCAATCAATGATATGGAAACAAGCTGACATTGCTCAACCGGTTATTCCAAATCCAGAGGGTCATGGATGGAAGAAAGATGACAACGGGATGCTGTCTTTTGATTGGTGTGAATACCTCGTCCCTCAACAGCTTGCTGATATACTCTCTGAAACGGAAACAACCCAAGAGCAAGATAGTGATGAAGAAGACGACCAATTCGACATAACCAATTGTGCAGACGGACAAGACGCCATTGACTCAGAAAGTAGTGAAGATGAGGACTGTGATTAGTCAAAACAAGTAATGCCCTTTATGATAGATAGCTCAACATGGAATGAATACAAATCTTTTTTTTTTACTTTTTGGCATTTTTGTTGTTTTCAAAGCTTTTTTTTTTGGCAACACGTAAATAAGCGTTGTTTCCAAATTCTTAGCAAGTCATCTTTGAAAGTTTTATACCGCGTACTCGTACTTGTATTCAATTATTTTTTCTAACAAAGAGTTTTTTGTGGGTGAAAAACTATTAACTCGGAATGACTAGATCTATTGATTGCTGTACATTTTGGTCTCAATACTCAATTACGAGTCAATACTATTTTTGTGAACTGTTCACATTTTTTGAAAAGGGCTTTTTTCCACAGAAAGCACATATCATGTACTTCAGAATATCATAATGGTATAAGTTCATAGGGAGCTACGAGGGGTAGACTAAGTGGCCCAGAGCCTCTAAGGTTGATTTTTTTTTTCAAATTCTAGTAAATCGCTTAAACGTGTCTCTTCCGCTATGTAAATCAAGTATTTTTTAAAAACAATATATTGTGTGTGTGCAAAAGTATTAACTTTTCATCATTTGAAGTATTATTTTCTGAATGTCTATTGAATTCTGCATGTTTTTTGTCTAAAAACTATTTTTGTGAAATTGCACTTATTAATGACCTGTAATCAGGGGCCATAACTCTTCACTGTGTATGTATATTGGTTTGAAAACTATTTTTTCACAGAAAGCATATAACATGTACTTTCTGAATATCATAATGGCATAACATTCCTAGGGAGTTAGGAGGGGTAAATTAAGTGGCACAGGGCTTCTAAGTTGATTGTTCTCATATTCCTAGTAATTCACCTTTAAATGTTGTTATTTCGCTATGTATATCAGTAAATTTATTTTACCAATATTTTGTCACCATTTAAATGATTATTTTATGAATGCCTATTGGATGTTGCATGTTTTTGATCTGAATACTATTTTTGTGAAATTGCACTTAATGACCTCTAATCAGGGGCCATAACTCCTTATTGTGCAAATATTTTTGTGCAAACTTTTTTTACACAAAGCTCATATCATATACTTTCATAAAATCATAATGGCAAAAAATCCCTAGGGGGAGGGGGGTTCCAGTGGCCCACAGTCTACATCTACCTAGGGTACAGTGAGCTAATCCCCTACTTATCCAAAACAACCTAATTCAAAGTAATATATACAATGATATACCCGGCTTGAACTTTCGAAGACGACTCTGGAAAAGAACACGGACTGTGATTTTTGGAACATGGAATGTTAGGGCAATTAATGGAAAGAAGTTAGAATTAGCTGAAGAAATGGAAACATTCAAAGTAAACATTTTGGCTATTACAGAAACAAACAAAAAAGGACAAGGAATAGAAAATGTAGGACCAAGTCATACTTTAATCTTCTCATGAGTAGATGTCAAAGATAGAGCTAGAGCAGGAGTAGGCCTCCTAATGCATAAAAGGCAAGAAATGCTACTAGAAAGTTGGAAATTTGTAAGCCTATTAGAGGTAAATATTAAACCAAAAAGGACGAGAAATTAAATTATTAATAGCTTATTGACCAAACGAAGATACCCCAAAGAAGAAAAAGATATCTTCGAAAATGATTTACAAATAGCTGCAGAGAATCTTAAACCCAAACAGGAATTAATGGTTTTAGGAGATGTAAACGCTAGAGTAGGCAACAATGTAGAAACATCAGGAGGAGTAATAGGTAAAGAAGGAGAGACAACAACTTCTCCAAATGGAGAGAGACTAATAGATTTTTTGTCAAAGAATAACATGAAAATAGCTTACACATTTTTTCCTCATAAAGATATCCACAAATATACAAGAGTAAATGAAGACAGATGTGAAAAGTCAATCATAGACTACATAATAGTTAGTTATAGTAGTTCCCTTTTTTACAGTACGATGGATGCTAGAGTAAGCAGAGGAGGTGAAATATTTAGTGATCATCACATAGTGATAGCCAAAATGAGATTATTAACTGAAGAAAACAAACAGGAAAGGAAAGAGAAGAGAGCTACTAAACTCAAAATAGAAGAACTAAATAAACCAATAGTAAAACAGATGTACCAATCCAGGATAAAAAGATCTACTATCAGTGAAAGGCAGATGGATCTGAAGGAAAGCACAATAGAAGAAAAGTTGCAAATATATAAAGAAACACTCCTCAGTTGTACTGAAGAGGTCTGTGGTAAGAAACAAATTAAAGGAGATGGGAAAAGGACTGCATGGTGGAATGAGAATGTCAAGACTAAGATCAAAGAAAAAGAAAAGATGCCTGGAAGAAATACTTGCAAACAGAGAGACCACAGGATAGGATAGATTACGTGAGTACAAGAACTATCGCCAAAGAGGGAAGTTAGAAAGCAAAACAGGAACAGTGGGAAGAGTTTGGACAAAGACTTCAAAGAAAGCTATCAAGGAAATCAAAAGCTGTTCTGGGGACCAATGAAGAGCATGAGAAAGACCAAAACATGCCCAATATGACAAATTAAGAACGCCAAAGGAGAAATAATGAAACGTGGAGAAAGTATTTTCAACAATTACATGATCCCTCCAGAACATATGAAACAGATCAATTATTAAGAGTAACAAGTAATGGAGATGAGACAGCTGAAGATGTAGATATCTCAGTGGAAGAACTTCAAACAGCTATAAGAAAAGTGAAATTAGGAAAAGCCCCAGGAGCAGATCAAGTTTATCCAGAAATGATTAAAAACCAAAGGAGAGGCAGACAAACTACTACATGCAATATGTGAACAAGCATGGAAGTCCAAACAGGTGCCAGGCGACTGGAAAAAGGGAACAGTAGTACCAATACACAAGAAAGGATCAACCATGGAATGCTCAAACTATACAGCGATATCAAATATCACTACTTAAAGCGTATCAGGAAAAGTGTATGCCAGGATTCTGGAAATGAGACTAAGGAAAAGAGTACAGGATCAGATTGAAGAACACCAGAGTGGATTTAGACCAGGAAGAAGTGTACAAGATCACATATTTACAATTAGACAAATAATAGAAAAATTCCTTGAGAGAAACATTGACTTGCACCTGTGTTTTATGACTTAGAAAAGGCATTTGACACCGTGAGGAGGGACAAACTATCACATTCCTTAAAAGAACACAACGTAGAGCAAAATTTAATAGAAGCCATTAAAAGTTTTTACAATAAACCAACATGTGCAGTGAGAGTAGCTGGAAATGTATCTAAGGAATTTGAGTAAGACAGGGTTGTGTCCTAAGTCCTCTTTTGTTTATCACATTTATGGATTCAGTCGCAAAGGCATCCTCAAGCATGAAGAAAATGAATGTAGGTATATGGAAGCTCAAACCAGTAAATGTATCAATGCTTTCATTTGCTGATGATTTAGTTCTGTTTGGAAAATCGGAAAGGGACCTCTAGTCAAATATCAACATAATGAATAATGAATTAAATAAAAGAGGAATGAGAGTAAATGCAAAGAAAACCAAAACAATGCTAGTAACTAGGGAAGCTAAAAACAAAATCTTAAATTAGGCAGGGAGAATTTAGAACAAGTTCAAAGCTACAATTGTTTAGGAGTAATGATTAACCCAGAGGAAAACTAAGAGAAGAAATCAGCCAGAGAATCAAAAAGGCAAGTGCAATATATAACCATCTAGGAAAGGTATTTGTAGGTAAACAAGAATTGTCAACAAAAAGCAAAATGGCAGTATATAACACAGTTTATTGTCCTACTCTCCTTGACCTTAGACAGCAGGGAATACAGTAGAGTGCAGGCAGCTGAAATGAAATATCTAAGAAGAGTAGTAGGGAAAACTAAAAGAGAAAAATCAGAAACACAACAATAAGAGATCAAACCAAAGCTGATAGCATAAAAACTAAGATAGAAATTAATCAACTGAGATGGTTTGGGCATGTTAACAGAATGAATGGCAATAGAATAACTAAATCAGTATACAGTGCTAAAACTCAAGGTAAAGACCAAAAAGGCAGACCTTGGAGAAAGTGGGAAGAAGATATAAAAGGCATTAACGTAAAGAAATTTAACTTTCATGGAAGGAAACAGAAACTGTCAGGACAGGACAGCCTGGAGAAAGATCAATTCGGGCATCTAAAACCCATACACCAGAAGGTAGAATGGGAACTGATAAAGAAAGAAAGAAAGTATTAATGTATACAGTGTATAATTTTGTTTATTTGTTTATACTTTTTGCATGATATGTATATTAAAATTGAAAACATGGCTAAGATTATGTTGAGACATAGTCACGTAGACAACTAAGAATGTGAAAGTCCGCTTTTTCCATGGAAACATTTTATTTTTTTTATTTTCTTTGATCAAATATTTCATTCCTCACATGTACATTGTATACTCCTCCTAGAGAGATTTAAAATCTTCAAATCCTGAAGTTTCAGAATACTGTACCATATTGTATTGTCTGTAATTGCTTGTCTTTTCCAATTACTAAATCATTAAATTTAAATTGCATTTCTTGTGTAACTTTTATGTTTAAACAGTAAAATCCTTTAAAACCGAAAATGGATACACAAAATACTGATCTAATCAAAGAAAATATAAGGCCCTCCTTTTTATTCAACTTTTGGTTAAAATTATACTCCTTCAAATCGAAAATATATATGTTTAAACCAAATGAGAAGTATGGTCCCTTCAATTTCGGTTTAAAAGGATAATTCTAACAGTATTATCGCAATGAAAACCCCATTCATTGAACAGGTGAATGAGCTGAGACCCCATTCATTGAACAGGTTGTAAGTGAAACGTGACAAGACCCCATTCAAATGAGCTGAGAAATGAGCTGAGACCCATTCATTGAACAGGTTGTAAGTGACAACGTAAATGAGCTGAGACCCCATTCATTGAACAGGTTGAACAGGTTTCATTGAACAGGTTAAGTGACAACGTAAATGAGCTGAGACCCCATTCATTGAACAGGTTGTAAGTGACAACGTAAATGAGCTGAGACCCCATTCATTGAACAGGTTGTAAGTGACAACGTAAATGAGCTGAGACCCCATTCATTGAACAGGTTATAAGTGACAACGTAAATGAGCTGAGACCCCATTCATTGAACAGGTTGTAAGTGACAACGTAAATGAGCTGAGACCCCATTCATTGAACAGGTTGTAAGTGACAATGTAAATGAGCTGAGACCCCATTCATTGAACAGGTTGTAAGTGACAACGTAAATGAGCTGAGACCCCATTCATTGAACAGGTTGTAAGTGACAATGTAAATGAGCTGAGACCCCATTCATTGAACAGGTTGTAAGTGACAATGTAAATTCATTGAGCTGAAATGAGCTGAGACCCCATTCATTGAACAGGTTGTAAGTGACAATGTAAATGAGCTGAGACCCCATTCATTGAACAGGTTGTAAGTGACAACGTAAATGAGCCATTGACACAGGGTCGTTTTTGCGTTAAAACTTAGCCGTTGGTAACATACCTCTTTAGTTATTGACAGTGATCACATGTCTGAAAGAAGTTGTAGAAGCCTTCCTTTTTAACAGCAAGATATGTTCAGAAAAAAACATACCAAAGATTTTTGTATAATAAAATATCTAAAATAACAAATCATGTTCATATGACAACCAACAGTCATGTTCTGTGTGACAACCAACCGTTTTAGGTGTGCAAACCTGACAACAACAAGTAATTAATGGACAAAATATAATTTAATCCATTACTGATCTTGCAGACGGCACAACTGCTAACGTTTTGCACAGAGTTTACAATATTTCTCTGTTGCAGCAAAATAACCTTTTGGCCAAGTCTTCAACCGACCTTTTGTCAATGGCTCAAATTCACTACCGTACCACCAGAAAAAAGCAAGAAGGAGGAGGATGAATAGGAAGGATGAGGTGAAGGAGATATTCAGAAAGGTGATGATCATAATGAAGATGGTGATGATAGTGTTGATGAAGATGATGATGATAATATTAATAATGAAGATGATGGTGATGTCGATGATGATGATAAATATTGGCACTCTTACTCTTACTGTGTGTTCATTTGTAGACTACAGTTGTTACATTATAACGAAAATCTGAAACCTGCCTCACGTGATCATTGCAAAACATAAAAATATTTAGAACTCGCCAAATTTTCTTTGAACAATTCTCTTTCACATGGAATTAAAGAAAACAAAATAAAAGGTCATTGACCTCACCTACTTTAAGGTGAAAAAGGACTTATTAAAAAGAGGGAAATGCCGTCTGTCTCGATTGCTGACGTTCGCACCCAAAATATATTCACAAAACACACAAATTGAAAACAAATTTCACAATATTATGTTTATTATATCTGCGATGTCAAAGCTATACATGGACCAAATGTTAAGAAGATTCATCAATTAGACTTTAAGAAAGATTAATTGAAGAGTTCAAGTTATCATTGGGTCCCATTTTTTGTGAAACCTGCCCTATACAAAACAGTGAAGGTAATGACATAAGATAATATGAAAGCCTCATTGGAACAAAGACGAGATAAACAAAGGAATAAACAGGAAAAAATCCTGGCCACCATGGGGATCGAACCCGCGACCTCTGCGTCGGCACTTATCGCCTAGCCATGAACAGAAAGCGTGCTACCGACCGAGCTAACTACGCTCCCTAAGAAAAAGTTTCATTAGCACGAATCCAGTCATGATTAGCAGTCATATTCACTGAGTTAAGTCCCCCAGGAGTCGTACTCGAGACTACAATTTTCTAGATCTAAACCTAGATCTAGTATTATTTAAACATCCATTGACAATGACATTGAACATTCACGAATAAATACAAAACAATATATAGTATGCCTCTGAAGTAATCTAACGTAGATAAAGACAATCAGTGAGGCAAGGGGCATGTCGGAAGTGAAGGTAATGACATAAGATAATATGAAAGCCCTATAGGAAGAAAGACAGAGACAAACACAAGGAATAAACAGAAAAAAATCCTGGTCACCATGGGAATCGAACCCGAGACCTCTCGTCGGCACCCATCGCCTCGCAATGAAAAGAAAGCGTGCAACCAACCGAGCTAACTACGCTCCCTAAAAAAGAGTTTCATTAGCAAGGTCTTTCGCACGAATCCAGTCATGACTAGCAGTCATATTCACTGATAGTTCGTTCCCCCAGCCTCGTCTTTGTTCCTATGGGGCTTTCATATTATCTTATGTCATTACCTTCACTCCCGACATGCCCCTTGCCTCACTGTTTGTCTATATAAAACAGGCGACTGGTTTAAAAATTAAAGTCAGAGATCTAATCGCACGCGGCGGTCTTACTCTTACTAATACATGTACTACTTCATCATCTTTCACTTGGAATTCTACCACTAAGTTCAATCCTCAAGCAAGAAAAAGAACAACACGTGTATGTGAATGTGAGTATTGTGAGTGTGGGCATACGTCAGCAGTCAGTAATTAGTAATAATACCCAAGGCCATTCGATAAAAATCCTGTCAGGGGCAATTGCTTAAGCCAATTTTTACATAAGTCGATCTATTTTTAATAGGTCCCTTAAACATCAACTTATGCGGCATCCACTGTATATATTCTCTTTTAGATTTCATATATTTACGTTTAACCTCAATCGTTGAATACTTGTTATAAAAGTCTTATTTCAAGCTTGTAGATCATACCATCCTTCTTTGACTTTGAATGTTTCCCATTCTCTAGGTAAATTTTTACACTCCATAACATTATTTTCACTAGTAATTCTAAATAAAGGTTCTGGTGAATTTCAATCAACGCAATTTCACAATTAATATGATTATCAACAGTTTTTTTTTCTAATAATAATAGTTTAACTTCTTTTGTTATCATATCTTTTAAATTATTCGCACACCAATATTTATCCTTCCTTCTAATTCTTTTTTGTTTTTTTTTGCAATTGATCAACAATTTTTTGTTCTAAAACATATGTACAGCCTCTAGCGGTTCAAGTATTTGTTGATTTATGTCATTATAATAATAATAATAAATGGTACATATTACAGTGCTTTACCCCATAGAAAACACTCTGAGTCTGAGCGCTTTAAAATGGAATAGCAGCAGAACAACATAATAATAATGATATATAATACATGTACAGGGGCATGTTCTGCTTGGTTTTTTAAGTGCCAGGAACAACCTGTAAAATATTGCAACACACCAAGAAGGTACTAGATCTACTAACTACTATGGTTTCTTTTGCAATACACCCATCACATCGTAAACATACACACACACCCACACCAGTTTCACACTTCACTTCTCTGCAGGGGCCTTTCACTATCACCGATCAGTGTTAGGGTGACATCACGTGCAGCCTGTGGTATTTTTTTCCTACCTCTCAATTCCTGTGGTGCCCTCTGGTAGGCCTAATGGGAATCAAGAAAGCTTAGTTAACTCTACAAAAATATTCTCGGAATAGGGTCAAAGGTCATGGTATTCTCTTTGCATGTAAAAACATCAAGTTTTGGAGCCAGGCACCAATTTATTCCATCATCGAGCTGACCAACGAATTCTAATTTTATCAAGATCCTATCCATCTAGACTTAGCTCTAAATCTACATGCTATGATACTGTAGTGATGCACACTAATGTGTGTTGCACTTCTCTGTCTCTGTCTCTCTTTTCTGTCTGTCTCTGTGTGTGTGTGTGTGTCTCTCTTCACTATCACCCCCCAGTGTTTTTTTTCACGCCTGGTGACATCTCTCCGTGTCTGTCTTTTTCTCTGTCTCTCAATTCTCTGGTGCCCTCTGGTAGGCTACTCTCTCAATTCTGAAGAAAGCTCTTAACTCTCTATTCTCGGAATAGGGTCAAAGGTCAAATTACCCTCTTTGCATGTAAAAACATCAATTTGTTTTTTCAGGATGCCGATAATTTGATTTCCCACCAAAATTATAGTTCCATTTTTAACAATTTTACACCCGTTTGAAAATTTCAAATTATGGGTATTCTGACCATATTTGCAAAAGTTAATTCTATCTTTGATTATACTAACATATACACAGACAAGAGGCTCCTATCAAATCTAGACTTAGCTCCTAAATCTACATGCTATGATCCACTCTGGTATTTTATGCTCCACTAAAAAATACAACATTGGACAAAATAACAAATTCCTTTTGACATCATGTTCTGATGCAACAGTTAACGCAAAGATTTACTACAAAAAGGCATCATTCATCCATACATTACCTTATGGTAACAGAAGTCTCTCTTATAACTGTTTAAAAGGATATAAGGAAATGACATAATAAAAATAGTATGTGTTACGGTACAATATTTCTACAATCTCCTCTCTAACCCCCACATTAAAAGTCTGTTCCAAATATAAACACAGATACCCTCTCTCTGTCTCTGTTAACATCTGGATACCATTTCACTAAGAATGTATTCAAAAACAAACATATAAGTTATGATAATGTCTTTGTCTTAAAATGATCTAACTATGAGATAACATCATCTCTCTCCGAAATCTTTTATTGACTTATAAATATAACACTCTTTGTTTGATTAATGGAAATTTACCTGTCCACCATTGTGGTGATCAGGTTGAATCAAGAGAACACAGCAAGATAAAAGAGAAGTGAAAGAGTAAAAAAAGTAGGACCTACTCTGTCTGTTTTGACTCAAATTATCCCAAAGGAACAGTAACCATTTTTTTCACTATTCAATTACTAATAGTAATACATAGTACTGGCATCTAATACCACACTGAACAGTTAAATCCAAGCAAAATCTGGAATCAGTAAATACTTTGAAATAGCAGAAATAGATTATTGTGAACATACTCCAAATACTTTAAATACACAAAGTGTCATAGACTGATAAACAGAAAATACATTTGAACATACTTTCAAAGTAATGCATGCACATTATCACAGACCCATTTGACCATACATAAATAATACATTCTATATTACTTACAATTACAACACACTGTATTTATCACCTGAAAACTCATGACTTCTCACTCGATGTTGGAATGGTTAAAGCACATTTGTCAAAGGACTGGTCTTGAGAAGGGTGACCATAGTTTTCCCATGGTTAATCCGCTATGCTGGCTGTTGATAGAGGTTCAAATGTTGGCCTCACAGTCATAGCTTCTGACTATGGAAGTTTCCAATCATTGCCTGGTAACTGTATGGACAGAATAAAAAGTGTGAAGTGGATAAAAGCCAAGTATGGTGGCAGAGCCCTCTGTTTCTTGGAGTGGAGTTAATGGTTGAAAGCAATGTTGTCAAAGGACTGGTCGGGAGGGTGAGATTATTGGCACTGTTACCGCTACTACTGGCTGTATCTGATGGACATAAATAACTGAAAAAACTGACTTGATTTATTCTGATCATTTGGTATGTATGTTTCAAAGTTCTTTGAAGATTGAGAAGAAAGCACATGAGAAGGATTGTTCATCCCAATGTCATTAAGATTGATCCCTGAGAATTTAATGGCAAGACCGATATTGTTGAAGCAGTCGCCTGTAGTTGAGCATCATTTTTACCCCCATATTTTAAAAGTGATGGACACGGCTGAGTCCATCTGTTTGATTCCGAGTTTGGACGACTGGATACAGCTTTCGAGTGCTTTGATGCTTTGGTTCTCGAAACTTCTCTGTCTCACCTTCACAGGTTGATTCTGAAATTCATTCACGCGATTTGAAGTCAATTCTTCTATAATGAATTCCATTGGGTTGTTGAATGTAGCCACTTCATTTTTATGACTCTTGACATGGGTGCGCATATTGTCAGCTCAGTGCCTGTCTTACCACAAATTTTACAAATAAAACATTTATGAGGTAGATGGATGGTCTTCATATGCTTGTTAAGGCCGCCTTTGTCAGGAAATGTGGCACCACAAGTTGAACATGTGTAAATAATGTCATTCTGATGACGTTTGAGATGAGCCGTAAGGCAACTCTTTGTCTTAAATGATTTACTACAAATAGTACATGAGAACATTAGACCTTCTTTGTGAACATTATATTTGTGAGTATAAAGTGAAGCTTTAGATTTAAATGTTTTATCACACATCTTACAACCATAAGGTCACAACTTACTGTGAATTTGAACATGGCTGTTAAGGATGCATCTGTATAGAAATGTTTTGCCACAAACATCACACATGAATCGCTTTGACTGTTTTTGTGCTTCTTACTATGAAAATTTCTTGAATATTCAGTCTTGAAACATTTTCCACAAGTTTCACATTGAAAATTCCTGTCCTTAATGTGAGAGATACCATGAATTTTCAAAGCTTGTTTCGTGGAGAATGTTTTTGGACATAAAGGGCACTTGAAAGGCAATTCTCCAGAATGTCTATGTAGATGAAGTTTCAAAGCACTGGGGTAGAACGTTTCCCGCATACATGGCAAACAATACACGCATTTGAGTGAATTGCGTGTACATGTTCTTTCAAATGATTTAAAGTGAGGTAGCTTTTATCACAACATTTGCACTTGTGAGGTCTTTCACCCTATGTCTTTGAAGGTGAAGTTTGTAGCTGTGATGAAAGTTAAAGGAAATGGCACAATCTTTACAATGATAAGGCTTTTCATTAGAGTGGAGACCCCTTTGGTGATGATAAAGAAATCTTTAGTTTTCATAATTTTACCACATACATTACACTTGAAAGAGCCATCATGAGAGCGTAGATGTTGGCGATAATCATATCTAGATGTAAAATTATTTAAGCAAATTTTGCAAGTGAATAAGCCATTTTTCACTACTTTTTCTCCCTTGATGGTCCTTTTCCTTTTGATCTGTTACTCTGTTTATGTCTTGCAGGTCAGGTAAGTGTTGATGTGTGCATTCCGTGTCACCAAGAATTTCGGTTTTCTTCTTCATCTTGAGATTTGTCACAGATCTCACTGGTCCTAGAGCTTGTACATGAGCAGGCCCTCTTTTTCAAAGGTTTCACATTCTGATTTAACGGTGAGCGGCTGGCTAAAAGATCCAACAGACTTAACAAATTCCCTTAACTCAATGTCTTTTGATGTTGCTTTCAATCCATCCTCAATGTTTACCTCTGTGACTTCTCTGTTCTTGAAATTACTATCCGTTTCTGATATGGCTGCGGAAAAAGTAAAGGATTACTTTACTGCTGTCTATGGAACAATGAGTTGCTGATGGTATCTTAGAGGGAAACATTCTTTGCTGTCAATCTTGTCTGAAATGGAAAAGACCACATATTATAGAAAAGATTATTGGTAGGAGACTGAAGTCCATTAGAAAGGCGACTGGTGTGTCACGTTTTAAACAGGTTTATTCAATTGCTTTTGTATTTGTCTTCTTATTCTTAAAACCTTACATTGCCTTTCTTTCTTTATCAGTTCCTATTCTACCTTTAGTGGTGTCTTCATTTGGTCCATAAGCTATAAATGATTTAATTTCTCTTCCTTTTGGTTTAATACTTTCCTCTAATAATCTATAAATTTCCAGCTTTCTAGTAGCTTTTCATGCCTTTTATGCACTAGAAGGCCTACTCCTGCTCTAGCTCTATCTTTGACATCTACTCTAAGAAGATTAAAATATGATTTGGTGCTACATTTTCTATTCCTTGTCCTTTTTTGTTTGTTTCTGTAATGGCTAAAATGTCCACTTTGAATTTTTCCATTTCTTCAACTAATTCTAACTCTTTTCCATTTATAGCCCTAACATTCCATGTTCTAAAAATCACAGTCCATGTTCCTTTCAATGTTCTCTGTTGAAAGGTCAAGCCGGGTATATTACATTTCTTTCTCTGCATCAGTTTGGTTTTGGATAAGCAGGGATTAGCCCACTGTACCCTAGGTGTAGTAGGTAGATGGTGGGGCTGCCACCTTGAGGCCTCCTACCAGGCCTTGTTATTTTCTGTCAGGGTTAGCTCCCGCTTAGCCTTTGGTCATTCAATACCGACCTGCAAGGCAGCAGATTGTTATTTTCTGTCAGGGTTAACTCTCTTAGCCTTTGGTCAATCAATACCGACCTGCAAGGCAGCAGGTTGTTTTCTGTCAGGGTTAACTCCCTTAACATTTGGTCAGCCAAGACCGACTTGCAAGGCAACAGGAGACTGGTGGAGGGACGGGATCATCTACCCCGTGCAAGGTGCTTACCTGTCCACTACCCTTATGCCTTATGTTGCAGCGTTCGACTACAGTGAAACTTTCGGTTGAAACATTAGTATTGCCGACTTGACTGTAGTGAAACTTGACCAACTCCACTAAAAAATAGTAAAATTTAACAAAAACGGAAAAGGACACAAATATTGAAGAAAGGCGGAGAAAACAAAAAATTGATGAAGAACAGAGAAGATGAAAAAAAATTGAAGAAGACAGAGAAAGGAAAGAGTTCATGAAAGAGGGTAAAAGAGGACAAGGCGAAAAAATTGAAGAAAAGACAGAAAGACGAAAAATTTGAAGAAAGCCGGAGAGAAAAAAAAAAAAGCAAGACAGAAAAGATGAAGAAAAGAAGAGCGAAAAAAAAATGAAGAAAGCGGAGGAGACGACATAATTGAAGATAGGCGGCAAAAAGCGAAGAAGAGCGAAAGAATTGAAGAAAGGCGGAGAAGAAGACGAAAAAAAATTGAAGAAATATGATAAAAACCGAGAAGAAGAAAAATAGGTGATAAAGATGTAAAAGAAATTGAAGAAAATGGCGAGGATAAGCGAGTGGATAAATGGCAATGAAAGCGAAAAAACAAACAGAAGAGGAGAAGAGAAGAGGATGACAAGATTGACATGTCAGTTTCCCTGTTGTGGTTATATTTATATGGATTGGATTCATGTGGATGAGTAGGCTAATTTCAGCATAAAGCTGAGCAAGTGTTTAACTTACATTGGTAGCGGTAGACTGAGATAGCTCTAAATTTGTGCATCTTAATCTCATCCTACACATGGAAGGTCTCTGATTCTGAGAAAAAAAAGTTCTGCGTTTGCGTGTGACTAGCTAAGCCATGGCGCAAGTGCAACTTGAGCGCAGTCTATGTTTTCTGCCCCATATTCCCCACCCATATTAGCATTTTCTCACGACAGTCCAATCCCTACAGGTAAAATATCTCATTGATTTAAAACCTATCATTTCAGTTTCAAACTTGCATCCAAGCTCTGATATGACATTTATATTGCTGTATCCAATAAATATGTGTCTTTTAAGTTATGAACTCTCTTCACTGAGTAGCAGCTGTCTGACAGTAAGTACATGCACAGATGTAATTTGTTCAAATTTCAATCGAAGTAAAAAATTGTTGAAATAAAAACCAATGTAAAACCACAAGAAAATAAATCGAAGTCGAAGAAAAGAAATTAACGCAACAAGCCATGCTAAGGTCGATAAAAAACGCCCTTCAACTTAACATATTGCGTTGCCGTTCAAAAGCTGGTGAACGCAGCTTCCAACATTTCGGTCCCCGGGTGCTGAATGATCTCCTCAATGACGTGAAATAAAAGATAAAGAAGGATTTATAGTCCGTATCCCCGCACAAGTGCAAGCTCACCGACTGTACATCATTTACCCCCAACAGACCATTTCATTCAAAGTCCTTCTCAACTCCCGGGGGAGCATATAGTACACAAGTCTGTTAGGCTTTTCGTACTAACACTCAGACAAGATCTTTCTCTACCTATAGCTGGGTACTCATTCACACCGGAGTCAGGTGAGGAAATAAAGTGAAGTACCTTTCCTAAGATTACAATATTGTGAAAAAAAACCACCTGTGCCAGCCGTAGGAAGCTGGACCAGTGTCCTCGTGATTACCAGCTCATAACACTACGGTTCAGCTACAACGCCATCTCTGGACGTTTTCA
Source organism: Doris montereyensis (assembly GCA_037039925.1). Taxonomy (NCBI): domain Eukaryota; kingdom Metazoa; phylum Mollusca; class Gastropoda; order Nudibranchia; family Dorididae; genus Doris; species Doris montereyensis. The sequence continues at coordinate 653,209 of JAXRKP010000023.1, read as the reverse complement.
AGAAGTGTTTGAAGATATATTTATTTGAAAAAGCTTTCATGTTTCTGGTTAGAGTATTATTTAACAATGTAATTTCAAGCGCGTTTTTGTGTGTGTGGTAAGCATTTCACAGTTCCTTTCTTTTTCGTGAAAACATCATCACAGAACTTGACCCTTACTTAGTTATTATTTGTATGTGTACATGTACAAATCAATCATCACATATTTACACAAATACATACCTTCAAAATCTGTCATAGAGACATGCTCAAAGTCTTGCGCTTTACTTCTGTCATGGGATAAGCAGATTTCACTCGCTCTGTTACATCTTGACAGTAGAGAACTTTAGCAACAATCTTGATCAGTTCATTGACTTAATTTAGTCAGATCAAAGGCATTGATGATAGCAGATATGGTCGTCTCTCTTTTATTTGAGGGAAAGAGTACTTGATTGCCCTTGAGGTAAATTACATTCAGGTATGAACTGATAATTGTCTGCTATATTCATTTCTTCAACAAAGGACCTAGCGTCATGGCTTGATGAGTTGACAAGTCTAGAAACATTGCTCACTTCATTTTTGTCCTCACAACCACGATTAGAATTTAGTGTGAGTGTGAGGAATCCATCATTCCCTTACCATATGATTTGCGACTTGAGAAGATTCTGCAGTGACATTCTGCAGATAGTGGACATCGTTATAGCATGTTTGGGGAAGTGTTTCAATGACAGAATTTTCTTCATATTCTTGCCCAGAACTTGTCAACATGTTTTGTACAGAATGACTGCTCTTTGCTTGCATAATCTTTTCAAATGGAGGTAGGGCAGTTCTAATAAAGGTGCTGAATCATGATGGGATAGGACAGAAATAGGGCCAGTTTTTGACGTAAATTGCGATGAAACAGTTTGGTCATGAAGGGGTGACCAGTGTTTCCCAGGAAATGGAAGGGTTGATTGCGATGTGAAGGTGGGTTCATCTTTGTTGAAAACCTGACCTCGACTTTTTCAGAAACCAAATTATCTTGTGAGCAGCACCTTGGTAATGATTCATGACAAAGCTGATAAGAAAAATTGTGGTTGCAGTTATCGCTTGTGTTTTTGGACCTTTGAAATGACTGGCCTTGTTGAATGGAAGATTCATGATGACTTAATTTCTGTGGCAATTCTGAAGGCAAATCTGAGCCGATGTTTATTGTGGAACCAGAGGATGATATTGTACGTCAATCAATTTCTTATTTTCAAAGGCGATAATTAATTTTCCTGAAAGACAAGATGTGTTCCATCTCTGGAGAACTTTCCTCAGCTCCTCAATAAGGTGCTCAATCAATACTGATGGCTGGTGATGTTGTGCCATTACCGCTACTGCAAAAATATTTAAAGAAAGATGTTTTCAATTTCATTTCATTTTACTCATATTCACAACTAAGGTAATCTCAGGATTTGTTGGTAGGATTTTAATTTTGTTTTGCCCAGATTGCCCTGTAAATTTTGGGCTACTAGTTCTAATTTCATTTATTTATTACTATATAATATATACTGTAATCTTGAACTTGAAGACATTATAATGTTGCATGCAGTCAGAATAGGTTCCCAAACAACAAACAAAACTATCTGAAATTTCACAAGTGGTTTTGACTATATCAGTTCGTGTTCTAGTCTAGGCATAAAATTATTTGAATTAGTGTTTTCTTTCATTATGTTGTATTTGCAAATGAGTGAAATGACACTTTCATTTTAGGTAAAACATGTGTATGACAATCGATAGTGGATTCGATAGTCACTTCCGCCTGTCAAGATGACACTGCATAAATCACACTGTGCATCGTACGAGACCATTCAGAGATTCATTATCTCCCCTGACACCTAGATATCATCATTGTTTCAGTTTCTACACACACTTATTTAGTGTAGCAATGGTAAGTTTTTATTAATCTAATCTAAGGGAGGCCTTAATACGTATATATAATATTATACAATTGGTTTAAATCCGTAACTTTTTAAAATATTATCACATTTACTTAAGGCACATTAGTAATTGATGTACCGCATTTGTTTAAATTTGTATTCAAAAGTGAATGAAACTGAAACACTGGCCAAGCGGTTTTAATATATTATGCCAAATAGTATTAACTATTATGTATAAGTACGTTATTGAATGTTTAGGTATGTCTATCTGATGACTCTTACTCAGGAGAAAAAACTCCCTGAAACCACCCTTTTTCCCCCCACTAGGTTTCCCATTTTAAATGGCCAATCATTCAGCATGTTACTGGGCTGCTATGCGCCTAAGCGTGTTGTAGACTGTCCATTCGACATTGATGGATTATTAATTAATCCTGTTTTAAGAATTGGAGTTGAAGAATTGTCAGTGATCTGAGAAAGGGGAGCAACATCCTGTTTGACAGTATTAGCTTCCCTAATGGCATGAATGTCTTCAGAATCAAAAAATCTTCACTTTGAGCTGTATCTTTGAATTGCCTACAGAGCTTCCGAATCAGAAGAATCAATAATCCTCTCCCTAATTTAAATTCGAAATAGAGCTTGGTTCCAGGAGTAAGTACTCAGTCTAGGAACCGGAGGAGTGGACTCGCTGGGACATCAACACAAGGAGAGATGGAGGCAGTCAGCCGATTTCCACTCCAGAAACTTTAATAATATAGTCACTTTGTTTAAAAATTGACTTGCAGTGACTATTGCGTCATTATGACGAATAACAGCTCAGTGAAAACGTGCTGTTAAGTCATTAGTATCTGACTGTCAACTCCGGATGACGAATCGAGTAGCGTATTGGTGCCTAACAGTCCCCGAGCACTTTGGCCGATGGTAAGTATGTCATTTCATCATTCTCAGCGTCATTCCTTTTATTTAATTGATTGAAGGCTGACAACTTCACCTGTCGAATGTCGTCAGCAACTCTGCCGGGTGTCAACTTTTTGACTCATATCACGATTTTGTAAACAGAAAAGAAAGCGAGAAAAAACAAAGCGTTCCTTATGTGAAAAAATAAAATCCACACGCTTCCCATATATACAGTAAAATTTATTCATGACCCTTGTGGCTCATAGAGCCAGAGTTTATCACAGTTTCTATAACGTGATGCGGAACAGGTGACAATAATCACCTCCTGGCCAGGACACTAGTCTGACGGTTTTACTTCCAAGCTAGTGATTGTACCCATCTACACCTGGGTAGAATGGGGAAAATGCGTGTTAATTTTTCCCAAGGAACACAATGTACGACCTGGCTTCGCTAAGATTCCCATCCACCAGATTCATCTATGTCAAAAACCAGGGGCAAATAATGAATCAAAACATGACTATTCTCAATAATGACGAATACCTGAGAGGAAAACATTTAATATATAATATTCGTCATTAGTAACGGATGTATTGTCAAGAAAGATAGAAGAAGTAGAAACACAAACACATGTACGACACAGAGAGAAGAAAGAGAGAGAGAGAGAGAGAGAGAGAGAGAGAGAGAGAGAGAGAGAGAGAGGAGGGGGAGGGAGCAGAGAGAGAGAGAGAGAGAGAGAGAGAGAGAGGCGGGAGAGAGAGAGAGAGACGAGAGAGAGAGAGAGAGAGAGAGAGAGAGGAAGAGAGAGAGAGAGAGAGAGAGAGAGAGAGAGAGGGAGAGAGAGAGAGAGAGAGGAGAGAGAGAGAGAGAGAGGAGAGAGAGAGAGAGAGAGAGAGAGAGGGGAGAGAGAGAGAGAGAGAGAGAGAGAGAGAGAGAGAGAGAGAGAGAGAGAAGCTGGCCTTCATTAATGGCGAACAGTTAGTGACGAGCTTCTTTCACCATTAATGACAAATAGTGGTGATGTCAGCCGTCACTAATGACGAATACTCGAATAGTCCTGGCCATTGATGACTAGATCTAGATCTGGACTTATATGCAATATGGCCAATCCTCTGCCAGAATTTCAGTTTGGTTTATGTTGTGTTGTTAGCTTTGGCGAATTGACATAATAATAATATATCGGATGATTTACAGGCAGGCGGATGTTCCCTTATTGACAAAAAGTCCCATTATGATAATAGCCTTACCTGGTGAAAAGACGATGAAATGGAAAAAAATTTGAAAGAACAAACTCTCATTTCATTATTCTCATTTCATGATTTTCTCATCCTCGCTATCTTGATTGGCGTTCTGGTGACGACTTGCAGCACAAAATTTGACCTAGAATTACATTCTTTTACGCCACTAAACCGTAAAATTACAGTGTGACCGTCGTTTTCTGGTTTCGACATATTATCAAAGAAGTAATTTTATAATATTACGGTTTGGCGGCGTAGAAACAAAAGGGCGTCGAAAAAGAACGTGGGTCAAATTTGTACTCGTTGTCGGCATCGGCTTAGTCCCCATTTAGAGGTGAGACGGAAGAAATATATCCACAATATCTACCTGACCGCCCCACCCCTACTGCCCCTACCATGGTATGGGGAAAAGGGGGTTACCAGGGATGGGGACAAGCCCTGAAAAGAACCCTGAACTTTATCGCCCCCTTAAAATATTCAAAATAATATTACGTAAGAGCATTATATTTAAATAGATCTACATGTACAAGAAATATAAGTATAAGGAAAAGGGCCGCAATGCTATCAGATATGCCAACTGTTGAGAACCAAAATTCTAGAGGGATTTTTTTCTCCATTCTGTGCACATTAAAGATCCCTTGGCTGTTTACAGGGCAATCATGGCAAATTAAAAAAAAAATCCTACCAAAACCCCCGATATCACCTTAGTTGTAGTGTGGGTAAATCAATTCAAACCAAGGGAGATTTGTATCATTTCATCAGAGTCCTGTAGTAGTACCGTACATTGCTGGACTAGCAAGACAGGGTTTTGGAGTTCAGTCCCTGAATCAGTTCCTGATGGTAACTACCTATATATATATATATATATATATATGTATATTTTTTCAAAGGTATATCAAGTCATATGTATTATTTTTTTTCAAAGGTATATCAAGTCCTTAAGTTTTGCCATCCTCTGATTCTATAAAACATGATTGAAAATTGTATAGGTGCCATGTGCACGTTGTGCAAGTTACAGATCTCATAGCAGTTATTAAAAAGATGTGCCCCCTCCCTCCACCTGATAGGCTCTAGCAAATAATTACACCCATACACAAAATAAAATAAACAAACAACCCAAAAACAGACAAAAAGAAGTGAATCATCTCTTCTTTTCGTTTATCTTTATTTCAAAGCCACCTCTTCTCATCAAACATTCTTCATCCTCTTTTATCATAATAACGACTTTTCCATAATGTTTGTTCATGTTTTCTTACTCACTTTCTTCCATGGCTCTTTATTCTTTGGTCACTTTACTTCCCTCCAGAACGTTTTACTATAATATTCCCTTATGTTCTCTTAAAGCCCTTGCCCCCCCACCCCCTCCCTCTCTCTTTCTCAACGATGGCTACCTCTAATGCAATACTAATGCACCACTCTTGGAATGAAAAATCCTAATCCAAGCTAAAAAATAGTATTTTTTTAAACAATGTCAACCTGTATGAGTTATCGCCCTTTATGGGCGTGATGGAATAAAGGGCGTGATGTCAGACTTGTTTGTTTGTTTTTATTGAATTTTTATCCCCTCTAACAAATACATTGATCTCAGGTGATAGAAAACAGCAAGATTAGTTTTTAATGAGGCTGAGGTCCTCCTCACAAGTGAAATTTCTGACTTAGTCGGAAGCATTTCCCATGATCATAAGTTAGGTCTTGTTT
>JAXRKP010000023.1:630000-642500 GCA_037039925.1 Doris montereyensis | reverse complement strand
AGAGAAAGAGGGAGAAGAGACCTTAGTTAAATTTCGATGGTAACAGAATTTCAAGGAGACTGGGAGAAACAATTGATTAATTAAGATCAAATCAACTTAAATTCACCAATTCTGATGAAGAGAGAATCTTTAGAGAGATCTAGTCATTGGCCTTAAGAGAAAAAATGGTAACACATGAGGAGACTGGGGAAACAATTGATCAAGAGTCAGAAGAGTCATAATTCACCTGTCTGTGTTTGATCCAAAGAAGGATCAAGTGTCATAAAGGACTTAGTTGGATTGTCCATATTACTATATCCACATGGAGATTAAAACTCAATGATTTCATTAAAAACCCTGGGATAACACTTTTGTCAAATGAAACAGGACAGTTCTCCCTAAGCAGTTACTGCTGATGGAGCAAAGCCAATCCTGGTTTATATTGGCTGAAATGTAACAGGTGATAATATCACATATCCTCCTTGACAGGACGCTAGAATGTTCCAAGTTTTACTCCGTAGCTAATGTTTTTTGCCCATGTACATTTCCCAATTCCCAAGGAACACATAGAATCTAACACTACTCACTCTTGTCAAATAACTTTTAATTAAATTCTAATGAGAAACTCTTCTCATTTAAACCTAAACCATAAACTTGCAACATACTAATTCAAACTTGTATACATAAAATGTATAATTACAACCATAATAACATAATAATTTCAAGTATTTAAAAATAGACTTGCTTGCCGTTTCAAGAAATACTTTAAAATAGGACGGCAATGTGATGCTGCTTATACTGAGCTTGAGATTCTTTCCGCTATGTGACCACTTTAAAATATAATGGCAGTAATAATAATAATAATAATAATAATAATAATAATAATAATAATAAATCAAATCAAATAATAATAATAATAATAATAATAATAATAATAAATAATAAATAAATAAAACAAATTCAATAATAATACACCTTAAAAATGATATACACTACTAATACTACTAATAATAACAACAACAATAATAATAATACATCTAGTAACACAGTGTAATAATAATAATAATAATAATAATAATAATTATAACAATGATACAATGTAATAATAAATAATAATAATAATAATAATAATAATAATAATAATAATAATAATAATAATAATAATAACTAATAATAATAATAATAATGATAGAAGAAGAAGAAGAAAAAAGAAGAAGAAGAAAAGAAGAAGAAGAAGAAGAAGAAGAAGAAGAAGAAGAAGAAGAAGAAGAAGAAGAAGTAGAAGAAGAAGAAGAAGAAGAAGAAGAAGAAGAAGAAGAAGAAGAAGAAGAAGAAGAAGAAGAAGAAGAAGAAGAAGAAGAAGAAGAAGAAGAAGAAGAAGAAGAAGAAGAAGAAGAAGAAGAAGAAAAAAGGAGACACCGACGATGAAGAAAATACATGTACATAATAATAAAAGTAACTGACACGATCATAATTTCAAATGAAGATAAATGAGGGACCGTATTTGAGAAGAAAAGTTTTGTGATTGTTTTAATTGTAAGAAAGAATTTTCAATCTTAATACATGTAATAAAAAGGAATAATTGTAAAAAACAATAATCAAGTTATCCAAAATACAATCACTACTACTGACAATGTCCACCACCATCATCATCATCATCGTCACCACCACCACCACCATTATTGCATTCCGGATTTAGGCTACTGGAAAGTCAGCCAGATTTAGGTAAATGTGGCCTTTTCCTTTTTTCTTCATTTTATATATAATAAGTAATATCGAATCTGAGGTGACAAATTTTGTTTGGCCCGTTACAGCTTGTCTATATTTTGAACACAAATGGGGATAGCGGACAGATCTATCAGATCTGACATGAATGATAAAATTTGTCAATTCCAATTAGGCGGAGTCCTTCCTGTGTTAAACACTCCCATTGGATAACTACTCCCCCCCCTCACGTGTACTTTCCCCAACTCACACTAATTTTCCCTCTGAAAAAAAGTGAGCCTCACAATACATGGACATGAAATAAAACTGAAACTGAACCATGATTATTGGATGCCTGATAAAAGGAGCGGGGTAGGGAGGTTCGTAAATAATTGAAGTTGGTGGATGGGAGAAGGTAACTCAAGAAGAGGAGAAAGGGTGGGAAAACTGAGGGGTGGGGTGCTCTTTGCAATGCCCATCAAACACCCCTCTACTATTCCTTTCTCCTTCTCGCCCCCATCTCATCCTGGAAGAAACATAATCAATGTGTTTACTTTTATACATTGTACAAATGTATTGTAACAGCTACAAGAGTGGCATATAAATAAGAAGTGATAACTTGATAGGTGTGTGAGTGTGACGTATGGACACAAGGTCTAACACACTTACTACAACATTAAATCATACAAAATATTGATCCATATATTTATTCAAATATTGCAGAGAACAGGACAGATTTAGTTACTAGAACTAGAAAACAATTTGTACATCAGGCAATGAATGATAATTTTGATTCATGTGTTGTGTTGTATGAAGGGGACTAGGGAGGTTTCCTAAAGGATAATAAAAAAATCTGCAACAAAATGTTGTCTACTAACAATAGTGTAACCGAGAAATTCGAGCTGATGATTTCCATGTAATTCATCAAAATAATATCAGTATTATGCTCTTATGTTGTGAAATAGACACTAAGGCACAAAACAGGTTTAATTTGTTTTTAAACAATGGTGGTGAGCAAGGGAAAAGATAAAATTGAAATAATTCCCAATTTCAGAACGTATTTTCATTACTGTGCATAGATTTAAATTGATGCAAGATAATGGTGAGATGCAAATTCTTTCTTTCTTTATCAGTTCCCATTCTACCTTTTGGTGTATGAGTTCAAATACCCGAGATGATCTTTTCTCCAAGATGCCCTGTCCTGGCATTTTCTGTTTCCTTCCAAAAAAGTTTAAATTTCTATGCTTCAATGCCTCTTTTATACATTTTTCCCACTTTCTCCGAGGTCTGCCTTTTGGTCTTTTAACTTGGGCTTTAGCACTGTATACTGATTTAGCTATTCTATTGTCATTCATTATGTTTACATGCCCAAATTATCTCAAATAATTTGTTTCTATCTTAGTTTTTATGCCATCTGTTTTGGTTTGATCTCATATTGTTGTGTTTCTGTTTTTGTCTCTTTTAGTTTTCCACTATTACTCTTCTTAAATATTTCATTTCAGCTGCCTATACTCTACTGTATTCTCTACTGTCTAAGGTCTAGGTTTCGCTGCCATAGAGGGCAGTAGGACAATAAACTGTATTGAATACTGCCATTTTGGTTTTTGATGACAATTCTGGCTTATCTACAAATGCCTTTCCTAGATGGTTATATATTGCACTTGCTTTTGGATTCTCTGGTTGATTTCTTCTCTTAGTTTTCCCTCTGAGTTAATCATTACTCCTAGGTAATTGTAGCTTTGAACTTGTTATATATTATCCCTACCCAATTAAAATTTTTAGCTTCCCTAGTTACTACTACGGTACTAGCATTGTTTTTGTTTACTTTGTATTTTACTCTCATTCCTCTTTTATTTAGTTCATTGTACATAATAATATTCGACTAAAGGTCACTTTCTGATTTTCCAAACAGAACTAAATCATTGGCAAATGAAAGTATTGATACATTTACTGGCTTCAGCTTCCACATACCTACATTCATTTTCTTCACCTTTGATGATGCCTTTGCGACTGAATCCATAAATATTATAATCAAAAGAGGACTTAGGTTACAACTCTATTTTACTCCTATATCAACATCAAATTCTGCAGATATGTTTCCAGCTACTCTCACTGCAAAGTTGGTTTATTATAAAAACTTTTAATGGCTTCTATCAAATTTTGCTCTACATTGTATTCTTTTAAGGAATGCCATAGTTCGTCCCTCCTCATAGTGTCAAATCCTTTTTCTAAGTCAATAAAACACAGGTGCAATTCCATGTTTCTCTCAAGGAGTTTCTTTATATTTGTCTAATTGTAATTTGTAAATATGTAGTCTTGTACTCTTCTTCCTGGTCTAAATCCACTCTGAGGAGTATTTCTTTATACATTTGCCACTTTTCTTCTATTGTGCTATCATTCAGATCCATCTGTCTTTCACTGATAAATCTTTTTTATCCTAGATTGGTATACCTGATTTACTACCGGTTTATTTTATTTATCTATTTTGAGTTAAGTAGCTTTCTTCTCTTTCCTTTTCTGTTTTCTTCAGTCAGTAATCTCATTTTGGCAATCACTAAGCGATGATCACTAAATATTTCTGATCCTATGTTTACTCTTGCATCCAGTGTACTATAAAAAGGGAGCTGCTAACTATTATGTAGTTTATCATTGACTTTTCACACCTGTCTTCATTTACTCTTGTATTGGATATATTTATGAGGAAATCAGGTGTTGCCTATTTTCATGTTATTCTATACTATAAGCAAAAATCAGTTACTCTCTCCATTTGGAGAATTTGTTGTCTCTCATTCTTTACCTATTATTACTCCTCTTGATGTTTCTATATTGTTGCCTACTCTAGCGTTTAAATCTCCCATAACCATTAGTATTAGTTCATGTTTGTGTTTAAGATTCTCTGCAGCTATTCTAAATCGTTTTCGAAGATATCCTTTTCTTCTTTAGTTGCGTCTTCGTTTGGTCCATAAGCTTTACTATTAATAATTTAATTCCTCTTCCTTTTGGTTAATATTTACCTCTAATAGCCGTGGGCTTATAAATTTCAGCTTTCTAGTAGCTTTTCATGCCTTTTATGCGCTAGGAGACCTACTCCTGCTCTAGCTCTAACTTTGACATCTACTCCTGAGAAGATTAAAATATTATTTGGTCCTACATGTTCTATTCCTTGTCCTTTTTTCTTTGTTTATGTAATAGCCAAAATATCTACTTTGAAATTTTCCATTTCTTCAACTAATTCTAACTCTTTTCCATTTATTGCACCAACATTGTAACATTCTATGTTCCAAAAATCACAGTCCGTGTTCTTTCCATTTCCGTCGTTGAAAGGTCAAGCCGGGTATATTATTATTATTATATTTATTTCTCTGCATCAGTTAGGTTACGGATAAGCAGGGGGATTAGCCCACTGTACCCTAGGTAGATGGTGGGGTTGGCACCTTGAGGCCTCCTACTAGGCCTTGTTATTTTTGTCAGGGTTAACTCCCTTAGCAGGGAGTTATTCATTGAATACTGCACATCCTGCTTGTACTCTTTTTGCTTGATGAGGATGAAGCTGAACGCATGGCTCTTGGTCATGCCAGACCAGCCTGCAAGGCAGCAGGTTGTTATTTTCTGTCAGGGTTAAATCTCTTAGCCTTTGGTCAGTCAAGACCAGTCTGCAAGGCAGCAAGTTGTTTTCTGTCAGGGTTAACTCCCTTAGCCTTTTGGTCAGCCAAGACCGACCTGCAACGCAGCAGGAGACTCGTGGAGGGCGGGATCATCTACTCCCCGTACAGGTGCTTACATGTCCACTGCCCGGGCGAATTATTAATTGTAAAGAAATAACTTTTTGACCCCAAAAGAAAGAAATGATTTTAAATACCATAGGAACAAAGGTGAGACAAATACAAGGAATAGACAGATTTAAAAAAAAACCTTGGCCACCATGGGGATCAAACCTCCACCTCTGCGGCGACACCCATCGCTTTTCCATAAAAAGAAAACGTGCTATCAACTGAGCTAACTGCACTCCGATAAGGCAACATGCACCTTTTCAGAGGTCACAGGTTCGATCCCCGTGGTGATCAGGTTGGGTTGTTTTCTCTGTCTTTTCCTTGTGTATAGTATTGTATATTTGTCTCGTCTTTTTTCCTATGTCATTTCTATTACTTTCGACATGCCTATTGCCTCACTGCTGGTCTTTACTCCCAAAAAAAGCCCAATCATTCTACGCATCTGTGAAACAAGAACCTGTAGTCCTCCATAAGCGTACTTCTTACCCCAACCCCATCCTCTCCTCGACAAAATGTGATACTATCGACATTGAGCATTGTAATCGATTTTTACATGCTTCATCATTTTTACCTATAAATCAAACAAAATACATGTGTACTCATATTTCTCATAGTATAGACAATATGCAGTCAATAAAGTCAACATCACATATTGCACGAAAATTTACAAATTTTTAATTTCAGTGATAAGCTGATACATGTGCACATGTGCAATAATGTATTTTGTCAAGCTATCTTATCTTAATGATCTATCAATCACACTACATGTATCATATTGATCTAAGGAGTTTGAGCAAATCACATTCACCCATTCATAACCATTGTCCTCTTGAGGGGAGAGGGGGAGCGGTGATTCTTTTTGCTTTTGAGTTTGGCTATCCCTGAGTTATAAATAAAATAACTCAAAACCTATGCAAATTGTCTTTTCCATTCAATATCTAAAGAGTAACGTCGGTTTTTTTTCAATGTTTTGGATACGTTTTTTTTAAAATGAATTTTTGAAAATAATATATACAGTGCAATCCCGATAACGACATCGCTTGGGACCGAACAATCATGTCGTTATCGGGGGATGTCGTTATTCAGAATTTTTCAAAATGGCGGAGAAAGGGGCGTTACGAGTGAGGCTAGTCAATTGGGAAGATGTGGTGGGGGCCCTGAAAAGGGCCGGTGTGTTGGGGGTGGGGTTGGTAGAGCCAGCAGATGGGTTTACTAGCTAGTTGTCACGGCCTTGGTACCCTCAGAGATGGAGAAATAATCTCACACGTTGTCATTGGCCGAAAAAGAAGTGTTTTCATTGCTAAGAACGCGTCTCAATTTTGTCAATATTGATCAAATTTTCATGTCAAATGTAGTGTTTACTGCTAGACTTATGTCGTTATTGGGAGGTTTCACGTCGCTATTCGAGTTTTTTTTCTTATGATATATAGCAACAAAAAAACGGGACCAGGGATCCATGTCGCTATCGGGGGATTGTCGTTATTGGAGATGTTGTTATCGGGGATTGCACTGTATCGTGAATATACAAGAAAAACGTCATTTTTATATTATTACCCAAAAATAAAAATAAATTCTCAAAACGTTTTTATAAGATATAAAAAAAAAACCCGCCGTTATTCTATTACCATTGACAAGAGAAACTTGTGTGCCAAAAACTATACAAATCGTTCGGCAAATGGTGGAGGAGATAGTTTGAAAAAACTGCATTTCGACAAAAAATGGAAGTAAAAAGAATAAAGGAAATAACACAAAACAAACGCTGCAGACGTGTTTCCCTTGTTGTTTCCCTTACTCTATCGACAGTCTCTGGCATTGTTACTATTGTATAAATCTAGGTTTAGATGTGCACTGTTGTGAAAACATGCACCAAAATGATCCTATTCCTATGCTTGTGCACGTGTTTACATGTATACACTGACGTTCAATACGTCTTACACTACACAGTCATGGGCCGAATCGACGAGCGATGTTTGCAGAAGTCAAAGTGCCACATTTGGCGATTAGTCACAATACACAGGTTTTTACTGCCATCTTCTCAGTCAGTGTTAGGGCAATTAATGGCAAAATTTTGATTATTTTTACGCACCCTTGGCTACAAATTTTTTAATTTTAAATTGTACGCCATATATATGGACTTTTTCTGTCATAAACTACCCGAATATGCAAAGAACAGAAAATCAACCTTTTGGTCCCAAAACTCGCCACCGCCTTTAAATAGTTTCATCCAATATGTAAATGTTTAGTAGACTTTTTTTTCGTTGTATGCCTGTGTTGGCACTGGCACACATTCATTGAATACTGCACATTCTGCTTGTACTCTTTTTACTTGATGAGGATGAAGCTGAACTCATGGCTCTTGTAGTAGTCTGTTGGTCTGGTGACAAATCGTTAATGTCAATCACATTTCTGGGTGTTTTTGTTGTTGCACCATTTGCCATTTGTTTGTGTTCTTCTAGCTGATCCAATCTGTCCTGTAACTCAGCAACAGTTCTTTGTCTATCTTCCAGCATGTAATTTTGAGCTTCTATTTCATGCTTTAGTTTATTCAGTTCTGACACAAGACTCCTTTCTCTTTCCTTTGCCATTTTCTTAGCCTCCTGCTTCAATGCATCCAACTGATGTTCTCGTTCTTTTTCCAGGGAACGGATACGAGCATCAGCTTGTCTTTTTCTTCTCTCATTTTCTCAAGTTCGTCAAAAAGAAATTCTTCTCGTCTCTTCACAGTCACATCTGAAATAAAACCACGAGCAGCAGACTGATCATTCAAAAAAGATAGCCTGACCTCGTCCTCTGCCTTTGGCTCCACTTTTAGGTTTGTTTGGCAATCTATGGCCTGAAGACTTGGCAGCAAATCTAGTTTTATTCAATGATCTGACGGACACATGATCAGAATTCAGTATGTTCTGAACACCGTGAGGATCACCAGAGCTGCTGTCAGACAAGGTTTCCTTTTGAGGAACATCTGGGTTACTCTCTGAACTGAAAAGTGAAGATGTCCGAGTTCTTGGTGTTATAAATACTTGTGATCGTGGACTACATTTGTCCCCGCTGATAAAGGTTTGAGAAGCAGTATGTAGGGCCATGTTATAATTTAAGTCACCAGCAACAGGGGTTAATGCTCTGTTGATTTGAATGCTGGACATAGATGAATCAATCCACCGGCCCGTCTCTTTCTTCAGACTGCCCACTTGTGTCATCTGGTTCGTTGCCATCATTGACTTCTGCAGTGCTTTGGGCAAGCTCCTGTTTCAGCCATGTTGGAATACTGCTATGCGTGTCAAATTCAGAAGTCTCTGATGAGCAAGAGTATTCTTCCCGTTTTCCTGAAGGCCTTTGTTGGTCAGGCTGGTTTGCCGTGTCTGATGTAAGAAACTGACATGATTTTTTGCGTAAATTCTTTTCTTAAATGTTCTGCGTCGTCGTGGTGGAGGTGCTGTTGTTTCCACTTGAATAAACAAATTTTCCCGTGACAAAAAATGTTTCCTAAAAGCATCTTCTCATTGCCCTGTTTCAGTTTAATTATTTCTATAGGACTGAAAAAATTACACTGTCATCTCGAATAACCTCCTTTTCTTTGTCCTTTTCTTTCTCTTTTGAGTTTGAGTATTCTTGACTACTTGCGCTCCAAGATCTTCTAGGAACACTGCTCAATGGCCGAAACCCTTGACTGTCTATATTGTCATTTTTGGCCTGTGGAATGCTTTTGATCATTGGCAGCATCTTTAATATCAGTTTTAGCAGTAGTAGCAATTATTGTGTCATCTTTGTCTTCTTTATCCCCTATGGCATTTCTGTTTGAAATGGCTAACTGATTATTAACACCATCCTCCAGCCTTAAATCCTTATGCCATGAACGTTTTAAAAGGTTCCACTATCGTTGATGCTAGACTGACTGGTTGTGTCTTCACATTTTAAACAATGGGGCAGTGTGTATCTCAGTCCCCAGTAATAAAGCTCGTGATCTTTGGTACTAGCTACAGTATAATGGTCTCCACATTGCATATGGTTGACACATTTGCTCTCCAACACTTTCATTTCAACGGGTGCACTAGAAAACTTAGTATTTTGCGTACCAAGTTGACCTTCCGTGTTTCTGCCAAAGGTAATGACATGACCAGGTTCAACAATGACGGCGGTGTGGAAATTCCCCATGGAAACATCAAGCACACGATGGCGCGCGAGGGCTCTCACAGGAGTTGGTACATTTTTGCCATCAACTTCTGTTTTGGTGAAAATGTTTTTCATTGCCATTAAGAAGCCTTGCCTGTTGTTGAGACCCAATTTGTTGTTTTCATTGTTTCCACAGGCAAAGACACTGCCAACATCTGATAGAAGCATGGTTCCATCAACACTGCAAAAAACGTTTTGAAAAACTACAGGCTCTGAGATTTGGACGTGAGTTGGGACGCATTCTTTTTCCTCTGATCAAGTCCTAATTGTCTGTGACGAGTTATCTCCCCAAGAGAGAACACGCCCCTCTCGTCCTAAAACAACAACATGATTCAGACCACAAGCCATTGCTGTCACATCGAAGCTCAGCAGGGACTCAATTAACCTTGGTCGTGTAATGCTGCACCAGTCACCATGGCCCAAACAGCCACTGTGGCCGTCACCACAAGTCAGAACCAATCCATTGTCACTTCCAAATACACTGAATCCACGGCCACAACACACCAATGTGATGGACTTTCCTTTTAGCGTTTCGATTAGGACGGAGTATATCTGTCCCCTTAGTGTCGCCGTGGCCCAGCTGACCTTGACAACCAAGACCCCATGAATATACCTGTCTCTCCACAGTTGTAACGATGACATGATCAGGTCCCACTGACATATTCTTTATCTTCATTCGGGGAGGCAGGTCTCCAATACATGTCAGATTTGCTGTAGACGCTTCAAATAATACAATACAGAACGAATTTTCCCTTTCTTATCGACATTTTCTGAGGAAAAATTCTCAACATCTAGGTCTGAATTAGTAGTGACTCTGTGCATAAGCTCGGGTAGAATGTGATACATTATGGTATAAGCTTCCGGTCGCTCTTCCGGATCTTTTTTCAACATGGCTGAAACCAAATCTTTGAATCCTTCACTATAGTTTCCTTTCAAAGGTTCAAATTGACCTTTCATAATTTTGTTCACTACAGCAGGAAGGTTTGTCCCCTCAAACGTTTTTTTGTAAACATGCTGTTTCATACAAAATACAGCCTAAGGCCCATATGTCTGATTTGAAACTATACGATTTTCCTTCACACATCTCAGGGCTGATGTAGTAAGGCGTGCCTAAGACAGTTTCAGCACCTTTATTGCCAGATCCCATTATTTTAGAGATACCAAAATCCCCAATTTTAATAATGCCTTCCTTGGTCAGAAATATATTATCTGTTTTAAGATCCCTATGCAAGATGTTGTGGGAATGAATGTGGCGTGAATCGCAGCCACAATCTGTTGAAACATCATGAAAATGTCCTTTTCCTCTAATAAGCAGTCTTGCTTGGATAGGTAATGGGCTAAGGTGCCATTATCAGCATATTCCATTTCTATCATGAGAACACCATCTTCTTCGAAACTATCAAAGTAACTTATGATATTTGGATGGTCAAGCATGGCAAGAACACTTACTTCGTTCAGGGCCAGCTGTCTCTCTGATACATTGAGGTCATGCAGGTTAATTTCCTTGAGAATAACCAGAGAATCGTCATCTTTCTTTTTATACAAAACTGCAGCCCCATAAGCACCTTTCCCAACAGTTCTGATTTTTTCAAATCCTGCAAGACTTTGTTGATGACGGCCACTCCAATTTCGCAGTTTCTCTGTACGAAAATACAGTTCTCCTACACAGAATTCTGTTCCATTGTCTGTTCCATTGTCTGTTCCATTGTCTGCATAATTTGTGTGTCCTGTAAGGTCACGCCAGACCCCTACAATTACTCCTGTAAGTTTCTGAAGATCTGTCACAATTGGAAACAATGCATCACTGTATTGAAGACCATACCATGCCAGGAAGTCGATACGCAGAGAAGACGTTGAGGATAATAAAAAGTGATTGTGAACCAGGGACATAAAAAGTCTTGCACTGCTTTGTCAATAGTCCCATCTTTATTGATGGTTTTTTCCTCTTTCGCCACTAACTGAAGTGCAGACCCTGAGCAGCTGAGGATGAAGGCCACACTACAAACTTTTCTTCCAGTGAGAGCAAGATTAATTTGCAACTCCAAATCATCAATAGTAACAGAGTCAAAGTTGTATGGGACAAGAACAACTGAAGAATGCAAAGCATGACGAATTGATGAAACATTTCTCACTTTACTTGACACAATGACTAATCTCCAGTTATCTGAAGAGATATTTGTATCTTTCGCCTTATCTGCTGCAGGGTTTATGGAGTTCTCTGCACTCTCTCCCACCTCCCTCTGATATGTTTGAACTTAGAGGTTGATCTGAATGAGATTCCTGGAAAGACGGAGTACTTGGCAGATTCAAAGAGGTAGATTGACTACGTCGGTGATTACTTGATTGTTTATCTGTAGCTTTACCAGCCTTGGAATCTATACATACACTCCGAATGTTTTGAAGAGATTTGCTGACATACTTCGGTGATTCTAGTGAAGGCTTAGCATCCATTTTCGTACAATCTATTCATTTTGAAATCCATACATTGTTTCTGTATAAATATGTCGAATTCATTTCAGAATTGTCTGAAACAATTTTCTGACGGAACTTTGATAGGAAAAGCATGCATGTTTTTTTCCGTCTTGAATAATGACTGCAAAATAAAAAAAATTGAAAATCAACATTCAATTATAAAGCAATTGAGATCTATATTTCAAAATACATCAGACTCAGATTCATGTTTTGTTTTGTTGATAACCTCCAACATATATTTGAAAAGACCTTAAATTGTAAATGCTTTTAGAAGGATCATAAAAAGTAGTCACTTTTGTCCTCCTCCCCACTCCCCTCAATGACATAGTTACATACTATAATGACACCTGCTAATCTCTTTAATAGCACCATAATACATTGTAATGCGTTGTTTTTTATTTTAAC
>JAXRKP010000023.1:600000-627500 GCA_037039925.1 Doris montereyensis | reverse complement strand
TTAAAGACGTTAGTCTTAATCCATGCGGTCATTGTGAGAAATCAAATATTCTAAACTGCCTTGTCCTTAATCAAACTGAAGTGTAATCGTTTTGATTATGTCTTGAAACTTTAAATAAAGGGTTAGTTAAAAAAAAAAAAAGGGTGAGATGTAATGGAATGAGTCCTACATCAATAGCTATAGTTTTGTGTGTTTTCGTACTGCTGAGACTGTACCACGTTATAGGTATACCGTCGACTTTTCGGCCAGTTGAATAAAGTACAAGTGCCTATAACGACGTGTTTCAAATGTTTTATTGCGATGTTGCCCTTTATGTATATTTCCTAAGTGTCTGGACTATTATGTTTACATGTACAATCCACGTGTATGACAATCTCTGCGATTGTTAGTTCCATACTTGCGTGGAAGACCCAAGCCATATTTCAAAGCAGCATTGACTTTATCTGAGCAAGTACACTCAAACCTCGTTATACCGCCAAAAAAAACCCAACAATCACTGACGAGAGAATGCAGGTCTACTACGTGTGAAAAAGCTTTTGTAGTATTATGTCATAGTTGTAACAGGGTCCTTGGTTTCTGATGGAACATCAGATTGCAGTTTGCAAACGAAACACCGTAAAATAGCTTGAGCCTCTCTGCTACGTTTTAGCACAATAACCAGAAACGTGTTTTGTCTCCCCACCTTAGACCGTATCATCAGCGTCCGCATATATGCGGTGTTTTGTTTGTAAACTAGACGGTCTCGCCAGCGTTCGCGTTTCAAATGAAAGACCGTATCTGTCAGACACCATCGGCTACGGCCTTTCGTTTGGAAGAAGGTTGGCATGAACAGAGGCTTGATTCATTGATTGCAAACGGAAGACCGTATAATAAGTATATGTGTTTAACTTAAGTATAACAATATGATGAGCCGACCTGTGAATAAACTCCAACTCCAAGTATAAATTAACGATGGCAATTACTTTGTCTATCACAGAACATTTTATATTCGTAGTTTCCGAAATGGGTAACATTCACATTCACTTTCGATTGAATGAATAAATAGACGTCTAGTCGGCTTATTATCTGGGATAAAGAATTGAAAACGAAAGGAAACTAAGGACACACACACACACTCTCTCTCTCTCTCTCTCTCTCTCTCTCTCTCTCTCTCTCTCTCTCTCTCTCTCTCTCTCTCTCTCTCTCTCTCTCTCTCTCTCTCTCTCTCTCTCTCTCTCTCTCTCTCTCTCTCTCTCTCTCTCTCTCTCTCTCTCTCTCTCTCTCTCTCTCTCTCTCTCTCTCTCTCTCTCTCTCTCTCTCTCTGTTTCTTTCTGTTAGCTCTTCTTTCTCACTCTTATCTCTCTGTTGGTCTCTCTCCCTACTGTATGTCTGTTTGTCTCTCTCCCTGTCTGTCTGTCTCTCATTATGTGTCTCTCGCTCTCTCTTTCTGTCTGTCTGTCTCTCTCCCTGTGTTATGTGTCTCTTTCTCTGTCTTTCTCTGTCTTGTCTTTCTCTCCCTGTCTCTATCTGTCTCTCTGTCTTTCTCTCTCTCAGTCTCTCTCTCTCTCTCTCTCTCTCTCTCTCTCTCTCTCTCTCTCTCTCTCTCTCTCTCTCTCTCTCTCTCCCTCTCTCTCTCTCTCTCTCTCTCTCTCTCTCTCTCTCTCTCTCTCTCTCTCTCTCTCTCTCTCTCTCTCTCTCTCTCTCTCTCTCTCTCTCTCTTCATTTCATAAGCTTAGGAGAAGAGATGGATTGAATTTAATAAATAGAACATAATAGCATAATCATATTAATTAAACTGATTTGATCATTAGATGAATCCATGTCAAGTTCGCACTTCGCAGTAAAGAAACGAGAAAGAAAGGTGGGAAGTATTATTACGTTGTCTCGTGTCAAAGAATGAACGAAGGACCAAATGCACACTTTGGGATGCAAAACTCCAAGCTTGAATCTCACATAGAAAGCCAATAAAACTTCTGTACTGAATGCTTGGCCGGAGATTAGTGGGTTGCATCTTCATTACGTTTATCAGTCCCTTGGGATTGTCAAAGAGCCACAAGCATTTGTTGCTCTATTACGGACACTATTACACTCGCTTTATCGATCAGACAGAATCCAACCTGGTGCTGCATTATGTGAAGCGTAAACGACCTCCCTGGTTAGCTAACGGATTTTCTTGCGTACTTTTGGCCATGCAAATTATTATTTAAGTATGAAATTTAATGGCTAATTATTTCAACCTCATCTACTTAAGGCGTATCATATGACGGGTCTCTACAAAGTTATACAAAACGGAGATCACCATGAAACAAAGGCGTATCATATGACGGGTCTCTACAAAGTTATACAAAACGGAGATCACCATGAAACAAAGGCGTATCAAATTATATGCCTCTTGTCTCCGATTCAAGGGGCGTGACATATGATACGTCTGTATTTTATTATAAAATTTCTTTAAATTCATGATACGCCAAAATTCTAAATTCAAATTTCGACTCTATTTTTCAAGATAGCAAATTGATATTTTGACATCATAATACCTATGGACAGTACACGTCACTGGTTCATACGAATGACAAAAGCGTATCATATGATACGCCCTGTTCCATCATACCCGCGATATATCCTATGTAAATAATTAACATCTTTCACTACCATTTTATAAATGCCAGCATCACCACCAACAACACCAATAACAAAACATCAACGACCGACTAACCAACAATTAGAAACAAAACTAATAAACAAGCAAATAAATTGAAGGCAAACAAAAGAAGGAAAAAACCCACAACAAAACAAACGTTGACACCAAACTGAAAGAATACCAAGCAACAAATAGTAAAAACAACAGATACCATACAAAGATTTATAACAAAAATACGTGTAACATGATGTGGTCGACTGCGTTGCTAATGTCCAATCAAAATCAATTAACTTTGCTCTTCACTTAAACTAAACCAACGAAACTACCCCCCCCCCTCAAAAGGATTACGATGGGCCTACACTTGTGGGTTTTCTATCTGTGTCAATAAAATACCTACTGGCCAATTGAAACGGTTATACGGTCTTTCGTTTGCAAACGGCTCGACGAGCGACACTCATACGGTTGTTGGTTTGGAAACTGGTCGCATACGGTTGTTGGTTTGGAAACTGGTCGCATACGGTTGTTGGTTTGGAAACTGGTCGCATACGGTTTTGGTTTGGAAACTGGTCGCATACGGTTGTTGGTTTGGAAACTGGTCGCATACGGTTGTTCGTTTGGAAACTGGTCGCATACGGTCTTTCGTTTGGAAACTGGTCGTATACGGTCTTTCGTTTGGAAACTGGTCGCATACGGTCTTTCGTTTGCAATTGGGTCACCTGCGCTAGTCTATGCGGTCTTCTTAAATTTCAGCAACGCTCATAGTCATACGGTTGTTCTTCATTTGCAATAAAGTCACCTGCTCTAGCCTATGCGGTCTTCTTAAAATTTTCATTTCGTCTATTTTCATAACTATCAGTATTTTTCAAACATTGATGATACGTATGACTTCAATTTTGTCTGAATTATCTGAAAAGGGAAAAAGAGTGGGTTTTTTGTAATTTTTTACTTAGACGGTTTTTCATGTGCAAACTGCAGCGTATTCTAGAAACATCAAAATGGATTAACCTGGATTGTGACACTGATGTGTAGCCTGGTTCTAGCCACTTAATTGACCGACTCAATCATACCCATGCCTTCCCCACCAAACTTTTGTCAGGATTACGCGACCTGGGCCTACGTGATGCTACTCCTCATTCAGCTGACGCCCATGCAGCGGACGACAAACGTCTTCAAACCCTTACGTTGCTGTGTTCGACTATAGTCGAAACTTCCGGTTGACATTCGCATCGCTGACTTCGACTGTAGTCGAAACTTGTCCGTCTCCACTAAAAAGGCAGAATATAATTTATAAAATAAAACGAAGGAAATTGTTGTGTAGAGTAGTTTCCCGTCTATCGTAATAGACTGCTGCTACTGCATGATTTGTTTCCGTTCAAAATTTGCCAATTTGACCCGGATTTGGCCTATTCTTCTCACTTGTTCACATCGGCAACTTCGGATGATGAACGAGATTATTCAGCGAGGCTACAGTTGAAGATAGTGATGATCCATGGTGCAGAGAATACGATAGAGGTGTTGAATAGTAAATAAACAAAAAGTTGAATTAGATGACGCTAATACAGAAATTCAAGACCTAAAGACTTTCATTGACAAAGATGATTCCCGTTATAAAAAAAACTTATCGACTTGAATGAGAGAAATAAAAAGCTAGCATTATCGCAACAACCAAAACGAACAAAATTACGAAAATACAAAAAAATAATCTTCTTTAAATACATGTAACATTTATTTCATTCATTTTAAACAATTCCTAACAATATTCCGCAAATCAAATATAACATTCTTAGTTTCTAAATTAACTTCTATTTTAAAGAAAATAAAGATATCACTCAAATCAATAATGAACTTAGGTTTCATACTTTCTTTAATTATTTCTTCTCTACGATAAATAAGATTCAAACCAACTAGTTTTCTTACTTCTTTTTTCTCAAGACAACCATATCTTTTGGGAAGAAAACATTTATCATTTTATCTTCTAACTCCAAAATCACTGTAATGTCACCAAACTTAGTAGTCTTTTTTACTGCAGAAGTTAATTCATATTTTTCATCTACTTCTAGATAATTAATCTTTTTAACTATTTTCCGATGATTCAGATTTAATAATCTTAAGTTTATCCAGCAAATTAATTGTTTCCATTCATATAGAATTTGTTGTTATTATATTTTTTACACAAATTTATTTTATTAATCTTCTAAAAAAACAAAACAACAATTAAATCATGTAAAATACTTCTAAAAAAATTTTAAAACAACAATTAAATCATGTAAAATACAAACCTTCAATGCCATTACGGATATGTAGTTATTTCCTCATTTAAAATAATATCTCTTATCATCTGGATTATCTCTTTTCATTTCAATCTGTTTTACTCTATTTAAAATCATTATTTATAATACATCTGTGTCTTGATTTACGTTTCTTATTTTCCATTGTTCATACATTAATGGTATAATCTAATATCAAAATTGATTAAATTTAACTGATAATTTGTTCATTCCTTTGAAATGGAAAAATAACATCTTTTGAAATTGTTTTTAGATGCATATTTTTTGATTTTATCTCAATCTCTTGTTAAATGAAATCTATCTCTGATATTTTCTAATGCCTTAAAATCCTTTTCAAAATTATTTGTTGCTTTAAGAAACCAGGTTTTTGATGGTAAGGATCATTGACACTTCCATTCTTAATGAGAGAAATATTACTTTAATACTTTATAATGTATAACATAATCCTTTTTATTATTTAAATCAAGAAAGTTTTCTCTGACTCCTCTAGTTTTTTTAAACTGATATCTCATCTTCTTCAACACTTCTTTTCTGGTCTTAATGGAATTTTTTTGTTTTACAAATCATTTAATTTTAAACCAACCCAGAATATCATTCCTACATCATTATTATGGGATTTAAATATGAACAGCATGGTGGAATGAGAATGGCAAGACTAAGAGCAAAAAAAACAAACTGAAAAAGGCTAAGGGTGCCTGTAAGAAATACCTTGCAAACAAAAGAAAGAATACACCATGAATAAATGGAAACTGTTGGAAAACATGGAATGTTAGAGTTTAAACGAAAGTCAAACAGGAACAATGGGAAGAGTTTGGACAAATATACTTGCAAGAAAGTTATCAAGGAAATCAAAAACATCGCTTAGTTTGTGGGGAAAACAAACAGAAAAGAACAATGAAAAGAGTTGTGGTTGTAAGAAAAGAAAAAAAAAGAAGGGTGCCTGTAAATAACTCAAAGAAGACTCTGTTCTGAAGGGAAACCCTGACAGAAAATAACAACCTGGAGGGGCAATGAAGAGCATGAGAAAGCCCAAGGCATGCCCAATACGACAAATTAAGAAGAATGCCAAAGGAGATATAATGAAAGAAGATAGTCAAATCATAGAAGCGTGGAGAAAGTATTTTCAACAATTACATAATCCCTCCAGAACATATGAAACAAGGAGTAAAGATCAAGTAGTAAGAGTAACAAATAATCCAGAGGAGACAGCTGAAGATGTAGATATATCTATGGAAGAAATCCAAACAGCCATAAGGAAAGTGAAATAAGGAAAAGCCCCAGGTGCAGATAGAGGGATATCATTTCTTATCGGAAATATGTATGCCAGGATACTGGAAATGAGACTAAAGAAAAATCCAGTAGAAGATCAGATTGAAGAACATCAGAATGTACAAGACCCCATATTTACAATTAGACAAATAATAGAAAAATTCATTGAGAGAAACATTGACTTGCACCTGTGTTTCATAGACCTAGAAAAGGCATTTGACACTGTGAGGAGGGACGTACTATGGCATTCCTTAAAAGAACACAATGTAGAGCAAAATTTAATAGAAGCCATTAAAAGTTTTTACAATAAACCAACATATGCAGTGAGAGTAGCTGGAAACCTATCTGCAGAATTTGATGTAGATATAGGGGTAAGACAGGGTTTTATCCTAATGAAGGTATGTGGAAGCTCAAACCAGTAAATGTATCAATGCTTTCATTTGCTGATGATTTTGTTCTGTTTGGAAAATCAGAAAGTGACCTTCAGTCGAATATCAACATTTTGAACAATGAACTAAATTATTAAAAGAGGAATGAGAGTAAATGTAAAGAAAACCAAAAACAATGCTATTTTATTACAATTTTTCTCTCTCTCAAACAGTATACAAGATATAACAAAAATCGATGTCATTCTATTAACATTGACTAGAGGAATCTGTGTATGAAATATTATACAAATCGGTCGGTAAATAACGGAGGAGATACCGGACATATTACGCACACTTATTATCAAAAGGCACCATCTCAAAATGAGTAAAAAGGTGCTGGTGCACTTGAAACAGTGTCGATAAGTAGTAGTTGAGAGCCTCTTATGGTTTTATGTTTAAAATATTATCCTACCCTTTTCTTACGTTTATGGGAGAAAAATATATTCAAATAATAGAAAAAAAGGAAAAATATGATTTTCTCAAAAAACTGTTTAAATTCTTTTTATTTTTTCTCTCTCAATGTACTATTATTTGGTATGAATGCGATATTATAGTTTTGTAAAAATTGAATTCTTTGTACAATATTTTTGTATATTTTGGGCTGTTCTCATATATATATATATATATATATATACTATATATATATATATATATATATATATATATATATATATATATATATATATATATATATATACATGTATATATATATATATATTTATTTTCAAAAATTCATAACAACAAAAAATACTACTCAACAAACAAAAATCCGATCTGATCACATTTAGATATTGTATCAAATAAAGTGTGCGCCAAGTTTGAAAGAAATTTGTCGAAAAATGTAGAAATCTATCGACATTGAACTTGAACTTGTTAAAATTCGGGGCATAATCCAGGATGGTCGCCGTTTCCATGGCAACCGGAAGCGTCAGAAAACAAATAACAACACATTTCAACTCAGCACACGGAAGGACTTCCATAGTTTGGGTCCCACCCAAGGGACATAATAAAGAGGGTGTATTCTGAAGGGGTGAGATAAAAGTGAGAGAGACAAGTGACGATAGACTGACTGATTGATTAACACAGACAGTTAAAACGTGACAATGACAAGTGACCAGACCGAGATGTTATCGTTAAGCGGAGTGAGACTGAAACCATCCATTCAGTTCAAGGAAGCATTGGACTATGGAGACATGTTGTTACTGAGAAGAGCGGGTGTCACGTTTATATATGAGCATTTTTTGTTAACATTTTACCAGACCATGTTACCTAATTTGCATAAAAATTACTTGCAGTTTGTGTATAATGATTGTTTGACGTTGTGTAAATGACAATAAATTGTTGGAAAAGTGTGTATAAATAAATAATATATATGGTGTGTTATAATATTTACTAATTTACAAAAGAGAGAAGACCAATGGGTGAAATTTTGATATTCATGGATCCATATCACATATGCAGTCTATTTTAAGTAACAAGTATTATAAAAATTGTTATAGATAATGCGGGCAAATGAAAAAAAATCCATCAACCATCCCTTATCCTGCTCCTTTAGCCATTTCCTGCCTACTGCGACATCAGCCTCGATGCCTACTGTGACCGAATGCGACTTCAGCCTCGATGCCTAAAGCGCCTTAATGCCACCCCCCCCCAGAAGCATACCAATATTAGCTTTCATATGTACTGAAGTGATTATGTAATTGTTGAAAATACTTTCTCCATGTTTCCATGATTTCGCTGTCTTCTTTCATTATTTCTCCTTTGGTGTTCTTAATTTGTCGTATTGGACATGCTTTGGTCTTCTAATGCTCTTCATTGCCCCCTGAACAGCTTTTAATTTCCTTGATAGCTTTCTTGAAGTCTTTGTCAAAAACTCTTCCCTTTGTTCCTGTTTCCTTTCCTCCTTCCTGTTTAGTTCTTTTATTCACGTAATTGTTTGCAAGTATTTCTTCCAGGCATCCTTTTTTTCTTTGATCTTAGTTTTGACATCCTCATTCTACCATGCTGTTCTTTTCCTTTCTCCTTTAATTTATTTCCTACACAGACCTCTTCAGTACAACTGAGGAGTGTTTCTTTATACATTTGCCCCTTTCCTTCTATCGTGCTATCATTCAGATCCAGCTGCCTCTCACTGATAAATATTTTGATCCTAGATTGGTATATCTGTTTTACTATTGGTTCATTTAGTTCTTCTGTTTTGAGTTTAGTAGCTTTCTTCTCTTTCCTTTTCTGCTTGTTTTCTTCAGTCAGTAATCTCATTTTGGCAATCACTAAGTGATGGCCAATAAATGTTTCAGCTCCTTTGTTTACTCTTGCGTAAAAAGGGAGCTGCTAACTATTACATAGTCCATGATTGACTTTTCACATCTGTCTTCCTTTACTCTTGTATATTTATGGATATCTTCATGAGGAAACAAGGTGTTGGCTATTGTCATGTTATTCTTTAGACAAAAATCTATTAGTTTCTCTCCATTTGGAGAAGTTGTTGTCTCTCCTTCTTCACCTATTACTCTTGCTCATGTTTCTACATTGTTGCCCACTCTAGCATTTAAATCGCCTCAAATTATTAGTTCCTGTTTGAGTTTGAGATTCTTTGCAGCTATTTGTAACTCGTT
Source organism: Doris montereyensis (assembly GCA_037039925.1). Lineage (NCBI taxonomy): Eukaryota > Metazoa > Mollusca > Gastropoda > Nudibranchia > Dorididae > Doris > Doris montereyensis. The sequence goes on along the minus strand of JAXRKP010000023.1, from coordinate 618,280 downwards.
TTCAAAGACATCTTTTTTTCTTTAGTGGCGTTTTCGTTTTGTCCATAAGCCATTAATGATTAAATTTTTATTCCTTTTGGATTAATGTTTACCTCTTATAGCTGTGGGCTCATAAATTTCCCTTTCTAGTAGCTTTTCCTCCCTTTTATGCATAAGGAGGCTTACTCCTGCTGTAGCTATATCTTTGATATGTACCCCTCAGAAGATTAAAGTATGATTTGGTCCTACATTTTCTATTCCTTGTCCTTTTTTCTTTGTTTCTGTAATGGCCAAAATATCAACTTTGAATTTGTCCCTTTCTTCAGCTAATTCTAACTCTTTTCCATTGTTGCCTTGATATTCCATGTTCCAATAATCACAGTCCGTGTACGTTTCCATGTTCGTCTTCGTGAGATCAAGCTGGGTATATCATCATATGTACTTCTGTGAATCTGTTTGTTTTGGATAAGCAAGTGATAAGCCCATTATACCTAAGTAGATGGTGGGGCTGCCACCTTAACCCTTGTAAGGCTAACCTGCCAGCTGACCGCAATATCGATCAATAATCTTGTTCCGCTGTGTACGAGAATTCTGCACGGGGCACCTGTGATTATTGTGATTGGTTTTGATCTTTGTTGAGTAAGGCAATATTGCAGGCAATTCATTTTGTTACTGTTATTGTCATCGTGTTTATACTGCATTACTAACAATAACATCTATTACAGCCTACTTTTATTAAACATGAAAAGGAATAATACTGCAGTTGGCCCATTACTAATGAAGAGGACAATGAAAGGTATAATACTAATAGATAGAAAACGGGTCAAGACCGAGAAATCTTCAGTGTGTCTAACCATCATAAGCAACAACTCATCGCGCAATGTTCATCAATAGAGCAAGCCTCATAACAATAAACAAAAAGAAAGAAAAAAAGAAAGGAAGAAAACAAAATATAACTGCCATAAGAGAGACAGAGAGAGAGGAGGGAGGGATAGAAAGGGAGAGAGAAAGAGGGAAGGAAACAAAAAGGAGACATAAAGAGAACGAGGAAGATGAAGAAAGACTTAATAGACAGGATGGAGAAAATGAGAGAGACTGAGAGAGAGAGAGAGAGAGAGAGAGAGAGAGAGAGAGAGAGAGAGAGAGAGATGAGGTAGAGAGAGCAGAGAGTGAGAGATGAGGTAACATATAGAGGGGGAGGGGGGGCTGTTGTTGCATGGTCATTCAATAATAGCTTGGCTGCCTGTGTCGAATTTTATGTAGAGTTTCAATGAACAACATCTATCTTTACTTCTAAAGGAATCATTTTCATTCTCACATCTAAAAAAAATGATGGAACTATAACACTAGAGGAAATATCCAACTGCCTTTGGCTAATCCCATGACCAAGCCCAATGTGGGTAGGTAACACATTCCCATGATAAAAGAAACAGGTCCCCCAGTTTATTGCTTTCACAAGTGTGTATCTCTCCAGCTGAGGCAACTGCTCTATCCCAGACCTAACACCTCTCCTCAGCTACATGCTTCCCATACTTTTGCAAACTCCTTCCTATCCTATGTCTATCACTAGTATCACTTTCTCTTCCCCTTTATATATATATATGAGTGACCATCCTTTTGTATTTTTGGCTGTTCCCTCCCTACAGTTCAATAGTAATCCACCTCTTCCCACACAGCCTCCACCCCTTACGCAATCCAGTGGTTTTTCACATCTTCCCCCCACTTCTGGATGTCAGTTTCTCTCTTTAATCCTTTCTATACAGTATGAAGATAGACTTTTGTAATATTTAATGTCTATACACTTCAAATAGTGGTCCTTCCTCTTGTCCAGATACCAATGTCATCATGACCATGTGAAATGGATCTATTTGAGAGATCAAAGTTCCTTTGTTGCTGGTCGCTGAACTCAGATGAAAGCTTCAATTTTCCCTAGTACTTTCAACACTCTAATCTCTTCATTCTTATGTGAAAAAGAGGTGGAGATATATTTTGACTTATGTGACGTTTGACAATATAACCATCAACACAATGCTCCCCTCATTGGTCAACCCTGAACATGGTTTCTTTCTATTGACTGAAGGTCACGCCCTCCATTCAGGTTGACCATAGGTGTGCAATGTGATTGGCCACTGATATCTTTTTTTTATATCAATCACTATTTCTGGCTTCTTACTAAAGTAATTGACATCTGTCCAGAAGTTGCATCGGCCATACGAAGACAAGAGTCTTTGGTTATGTCCGCTTTGCAGAGGGTCTAATAGCCTGCATTAGAGATAGAGCTCCTGTGTGTTGTTGTATCTCTTTATAAGAAATATATCGAGTGTGTGTTAGACTCGGAAATGAACATCACTTTTACCCCTTTAGAATAATAGACTTTCTCTGTTTAGCGTGGCTGATCAGCGTAATTGGTCAGAATAAAGGCATTCCCAAAACCCGTCTTTGAGTGCCCTGCAATGCGGCCATACGGGATCCGCCACTAACACTTTGTCTTGCTGGAAGCCTGGGAGTGATGTAAATATCGGAACCCTCCATTAGTGTAGGTGTGCTTAGAGTGACCAGCGGCATGCAAAGATACGAGACCCGTCTGAAAAGGGTTAAGGGCCCTAACCGGGCCTTGTTATTTTCTGTCAGGGTTTTAACTCCCTTTAGCCTCTGGCCGACCAAGACCAGCCTGCACGGTAACAGGTTTCTATCAGGGTTAATTCCCTTAGCCTTTGGTCAGCCAAGACCAGCCTGCAAGGCAGCAGGTTGTTTTCTGTCAGGGTTAACCCCTTAGCCTTTGGTCAACCAAGACCTGCCTGCAAGGCAGCATGAGACTCGTGGAGGGCAGGGCCGCCTAATCCCCGCACAGGTGCTTACCTGCCCACTGCCCAGATATCTAGATCTATATTCAATTAAAGTCACCAATGAAAAATTCCTCCCTACCCATGACATCGGCGCCTTCGTACAAATCAACAATGACAATTGAAATCAATATGCTTATAAATTGCCAATATTTAGGCTAATGGAAACAGTTTGGGATTTAAAATGTCCGCAAGCGATCAGCCTTACCCGTACTCGAAACACAACAACCTAGCTCTAATAATCTAGTTGATGCATTTTCTTACTGGTAAAGCAAGGGGAGCCATGTTGTTTACATCAGCTGTTGTTCGGTCGGGTCAAAGGGTTCGCATTAGTAGTAGTAGTAAAGAGATCCAAGTTTATCTTGCCATTTTATGAAAGAACACAAATTTTCAATTAACGAAATGAGGACACGGTTGAAACATGTGCAGTCATAGAAATTCTATTCATTTATTTCTTGAAAATATGCGATAAAAATAACCGAAACTATACATTTGAATAAGTACGCACTGATCGGGAATTCCCGCAACAGGATAGGTTGCTCTCAACTCTCGGAGTGGCCTCACTCTTAAGTCTGAAATCTTCCTCACGTTTTTTCTAGAACTCATTTGGAATCAATTTTCCATCTGAATTTGAAGGTTGCAGTTGAAGAATCAAACCAAAGTTTTATCAATAGTTGCCTTGACTCTTGCATCATGTTTACTATCATTCAAATTAATACTTATCGTGTACTGTGCTTTGCAATGGTAGATCTAGATCTAGATCCAAGTCGAAGATATTAATACCATGTTTTCGGCAATCACCACAGAAGAATATTCTCACAACAGTACGACGGATGTACTCAACGTCGTTTTCCACCCATGTGAGTCTTAAATCACACGCAAAGAACTCCAGCGTGGGCCTAATCAATTATATCTAGATCTAGATCTATTATCCACTCAGACCCCTGGATAAAAAAAAGAAGGCTGTCATTATTCGGACCTGTGTCCCAATAGTGTGGTGTTTATTAGGACCAGCGTGTCCCAATAGTGTGGGTTTTATTCGGACCCGGGTTTTTATTGGGATGCACAGATCTAGAATCTCTGTCTAAAAATATATTTTTAGAGAACTGAAGTTGAAGACACGTAATTTCAGTTTCAATCGTAGCGAAGCAAGGCCATCTTGACGGCCTTGAGCGAAGTCGACTTCTATTTCTAGCAGTCATATTTTGTTCCGGAAAAAAAAGTAAACGAAACCTTTCATACCTTTCATACCTTCCGGTGAACTCATTTTTGGGAGCACGGATTTTTATTACCATTTTAAGTATTTTTTACTAGGTAAATAATAACGTAGATCTAGGTTATTAATGTTATGGAGTAGGCTACCGGGAAAGTTATTGGATTTTGGGACATGGGTGGTACCAGCACTTAAACAATAGATCTAATAATATTGTTCTGGGCATGCACGGTTTAGGTTATGACGTCATTTTACATAAATAGTCCGTGTCCTAATAGGCCCAGCATGTCCGAATAGTGTGGGTGTTTATTGGGACCCGGGTCCGAATAACCACTCCGAAAAAAAAGAGCGAACATTGCCATTTGCCTCTGTTGTATTCTCTTTTTATTTGTCTAAAATATATTTGTAGGTGTCTCAGAGGCAGAAGAAGAGAACTGAACTCACAAAGACTGAACCAAATAAATTTATTAATGTTATTAAAAAAGGTTCATTATAAACATGTCATCGATGATTTATCCAGAAAATTCAAATGCACAGCGACGTCCATTGATAAAGTGACAATGTAAATGGAAGTAAGTCCCAAATAATAATAATGATGCAAAATTTATATAGCACCCCTTGATCTATCCATACTCATAAATTGAGCTAAGGGGAATCAGGAGTAGAGTGAATAGACCTAGCTACCCATTTGGCTGCTGGGATGACAATAGGGCCAGAAAATTTGCCTGGACTGGAAATCGAACTCATGCCTCCTGCGTAGCTGTCATCTGCTCTACACTCTACTAACTGAGCTACCGGTGCCTCATTGTAAATGTTGATAGATGTGAAAAATCTTCAATCCCTGCATGGAAATAAAGGTCCAACTGCCAGATGTCGGCATCATTCCAGATATAGATCTAGACTGCTGCAGAACCAACAACTACCTCTGTCCATTCGTCTTGTCTGTGTCTTTCTTTCTCAAATACATAATATGCACATGTATACATGTGGAGATGTATTTTGATGTATGTGACATTTGACAATATAACCATCAACACAATGCTCCCCCTCATTGGTCAATCCTGAACATGGTTTCTTTCCATTGACTGAAGGTCACACCCTCCATTCAGGCTGACCATAGGTGTGCAATGTGATTGGCCACTGGTATCTTTTATTTAGATCAATGACTATTTTTTTTATATCAATCACTATTTCTGGCTTCATACTAAAGTAATTGACATCTGTCCAGAAGTTGCGTCGGCCATACAAAGACAAGAGTCTTAAGTTATGTCCACTTTGCAGAGGGTCCACAGCCTGCATTTGAGATAGAGCTTCTGTGTGTTGTATCTCTTTATAAGAAATATATCGAGTGTATCATAGTGTATGTTACTGACTCGGAAATGAACCATCACTTTTACCCCTTTAGAATAATAGACTTTCTCTGTTTGGCGTGGCGTGTGTTGCCTCGGGGCCTCCGCGCGCGGGCCGCCCATGCGGTTTCTCTCACGTGCAGCAGCTCTGCGCTGCGGGAGGCCGCGCAAAGGGCTGCCCCGCTGCGGCAGCAGTGCCAGGCGCCTGGCATCCTCTTGTGTTTTTTTTTTTCCGGGGCGGTTTCTCACGCACCAGCATAATTGGTCAGAATAGAGGCATTCCCAAAACCCGTCTGTGAGTGCACAGCAGTGCAGTTCTGTGGAGCCTACCATTAACGCTTTTCTTGCTGGAAGGCCAGGAGTGATGCAAATGTACGGGACCCCCTATTAGTCTAGAGGTGCTTAGAGTGACCAGTGGCATGCAAAGATACGGAACCCGCCTAAAAAGGGTTCACTCATATTAAAAATACAGCACCAACTATCTCTCTGGTATTATACAGTAGTGACCGCCTAAATGCCCGCAAAATTAAGTGAAACCAAATTTTTTGTTTTTTTCTCTATTTCCTATTCTTGTACGCGTGTTTACATACACACTGACGCATAACGCCTCTTATATCACATAGCGAGGGGAGACACGTATATCGGTGTCGGCAAAATGAGGTCAAATGGTGTATTGCCACATTTGGCGATTAACCGCCCATATGCAGTTTTTACTGCCATTTTCTCAGTCAGTGTAAGTATAATTTACGTCAAAATTTTGATTGTTTTTACCTACCCCCACCTACAAAATATTTTGTAAAAAAAATTATACGTCATATGAACATTTTTCTGCCATGAACTTGTACTACTTGAAGATAAAGGACTGTTCTAACTGAATATGCAAAGAACAGAAAATCAACCTTTTGGTCCAAAACTCATGTTCAGGTGCCCCCCCCCCCCCCCCCTTTTTAAAGTATTTTTCTCAACATACGATCGACCAAGAATTAAAACTATAATCTGGTCTTGAGAATGATTGATCAGTGTTCTTAAATATTGCATTAGCATGTCACTGTCAGGTTTATTTATTTTGAGGACTCCGAGCACACGAGCACACGATGTGATGTTCATTGGGATGGGGGAGGTGGTGGGATGGTTCAGGGATGGTGCTAGTGTATGCCGGACAATGGGGGAGTCCTTTCTTTTTATTTGTATACATTATAACATAATCAAACGAAAAAGTACCCATACACAATTAGTGATGTAAGATACACCGCTTATACCTACAAAGGATCTAATTAGAAGGTTTTAAAGTTTGCCATTTATTCAAGTTGAATATTCATTTGTCAGATGGTCTAGATCTAGTTTCATTTTGTACTAGTAACTACTAGGTAACATAGAGAAAAAGGTTTGTCATTACTAGTAATACAGAAATAGAAGTCACAACATCGATATCGTTAGAAAAACTAGACGCTGTCCCTATCAGCATCTTATGGCAGGTGAATGGACCACACTCAATCTACCATTGGAAAGTTATAAGGCCTTTAACTTTAAGTATTCAATAAAAGAAACAAATCTTCAATGTACGCATCAGTTCTATTTCTATAACATTATTAACATCAAGTCCGTATTCATCTAAAACAACTTAGAAAATAATGATTAAAGTTGCTATCGCCGTTTTGTCAAGAAGAATACCACCCCTAATGCAGGTATTGAAATGGGTCATTCCACCTTATTCCTCGGTCGGCAAACGGCGGTGATTTTGAAACTCGATTCAGATTGACAGAAATATGCACAAGCCATGCGGCCTAAGTTAGCCTACATAAAAATTTATATTAACTCTAAAATACAACTTGGGCTATTCAATGATCTATACGTAGCTATTAAATGTGACACAAAGATGCAAATCAAATAGAGAAGCACATATTTTGAGTCTAGATCTAGATCTACCCACGTCAATTGTCGACAGAGAAACTATACATAAAACTACTCATCAACCCGACACCTTCAAACAAGTTAAAATATGTAAAACTCACACAACTCTAGCATTTACAATAACTAATAATGAGGATGAAATGCTTAAAAATGAGATTGTAGATGGATATCCGATCACACGCAACACACTCTTTATTATTAAAGTAATTTGGATCATCGTTGGCATCAGCGTTGGGATCGAGCTCCGCTATGGCTTGTTTTCGGACATTGAACTCAATCTCGTTTTGATAGCGATGAAATGAAACGGCCGGTACATTACGGCAAGTAATGCTGGCTACTTGATTTTGTTATCACCATAAAGAATAAAAGATAGGCTTTAAGTTTAATCTTGTATAATTTTCATCCCGATTTGTCGATATTTACATTTGATTTTTTCTCCAAAAATTTTTACTTTTGATTTTTTTAAGGGGAAATTAATATTCAACAAAAATTTAATTAATATCATTGTAGTCCTTCATTCAACTTTTCACTGACAATGTTTTGTACACATGTCTTGCAACAGCGCCAAGCAACACAAAAGTTTGCGAGAGGTGTGTAAAAATTGTCGCACGTCGTCCGGTTCAAAAGTGCGAGACCGTGTCAATTTCAAACGACAAAAACACACAAAACACATCCAATCATACTAAAACGATTATATTTGGATTCACCAATGCTTGAACTTTGTGTTCATGTAAAAAACATGTCATTTCATGTCAAACAGCGATAATGTGAAATTACCTCGAAAATCACGAAAATCGGCACTTTCGCCAGCCACGTAATCACGATGGTTTATACTACCTACTCCAAGATATTTAGAGTATCGTCCATCTTTTTTGGTCCTGTTTTAAGTTTGGTTTGTTAATATTTGGTAGAGAGGCTGAAAACTGAATATGTTGTCTTGCTGGTATAGCGACATGTAACATTTCTGTCCTTCTTCCAAGTAGTTCAGTGTTATCTGCATCTTTCCTTGGGCTGTGCAGACCTTACCTTCAGTGCTGATGGGGGCTAACTCATCTGCATAAATGGATATCTTTATTCCGAGGATAACACGTCCTTTAGGGCATTCATGAATGTCAAGAATAATGTATTTGAGAGAACTCCACCCTGGGGAACTCCATGATTGAGGGATGCTGTCTTGCTTCTGGTCTTTCCAATACTCACTGTTGTTTTTTTCTGGTTTAGGTATTCCTTTATCCAGGCATACACTGTTCTATTTACTCCAAATCTTCAGTAGTTTGCTCAACAGTCCAATTCTCCATATTCGGTCACACTTTTTCCATGTCTACCCAAACATCTAACACTTGCTTTTTATTCTGGAAGCCTTCTTCAATTTCTTGAGCTATATACGTCACTTGGTCTTTCGTGATCTGTATGTTCGAAATCCTCCTTGCTCTTTCATGAGAATGTTTTTATTCCCAAAGTCGCATTTATTATCCTCTCCATTAATTTGCAGACAACTGGTCAGGCTGATTGGATGATAACTGCTCCTGCTGGGTTTACCTATTTGCAGATAGTGTGAGGACAGCCTTTTCCGAAGTGGGGGAGTTTGCCATGTTTCAGCTACTGTCATAAATATGCAGAACTTTCTTTATGGCCTGATTCCCTAAATGCTATATTATGTCATTTGTTATTCCATATGGTCCTGGGGCACATTTAGTTAATAGTTTGATGATTGCTCATTGCAGCTCTTTGAGGGTGAATGGGAATGACTTCCATGGTTCTTCCTCTTTTGGTTCTACAGTTTCCTTCTATTTCTTCTGATGATGTACATATACAACGCTCTCTTACTGTGTCTGTCTTCTCTTACTGCAATGCTACACTCAGCAACGGGCATGGATGTCAGAAGCCACCACCTTCCCACATCCTCCTTACTTCAGCCCTCGGCTCCAGTGTTCATATTCGCTGACGTGAACGCACGAGGCGGTCTCGTGGTATTCGTCAAAGCAAGTGCTCGAATAAAGCAAGACCAGAGTGAGTAGACAGTAGTTGGTATCAATGAGTAATAGAAAAATGAGTCTTGCCCAGGCCTATCCCTCAGTGGGCCATTTCATTCAAAGTCCTTCTCAACTCCCCGGAGGAGCATACAGTACGTAAGCCTGTTAAGCTTTTCATGCTAACACTCTGACAATATCTTTCTCTACTTATAGCTGGGTACTCATTCACACCTGAGTCAAGTGAGGAAAGTAGAGTGAAGTACCTTTCCTAAGAGTACAGCATTGTGAAAAAACTCCACCTGTGCCAGCCGTTGTGCTTGAACCAGTTTCGTCTTGATTAAATGCTCACAACAATACGGTTCATTTGCAACGCCTCACGATATGTGCAAATGGTAACTTACATTCTAAATTTTGTGTTTATACTTGTCCTTAACATACTCTTAATGTTGAAATAAGTTAACGGCCTTTGTTTCAGAATCTTAAATTTATGTTTTCTTTTTCGATCACCTCAGACACGTGGCTTAGTTTTGGGAGTTTATGAACCAGAAGAGAAGGGTGCACCTTTTATACTCACCCCTGCTGCCAGAAAATATGATGATAGTATTGGTGGTAAACTGACATCTCTTCTAGAAATGTAAGTTGGCTCACTTGAATTGAATTGAATACATTTTGATGTGGGGGGGAAACGCAAGAGAAAGCAATAAAAAGAAGTGTCAGGAACAGAATCAGTCGTCAAGAAGACCTACATAGCATATGTCAGCCCACTTCTAGAATATGAGATAGCAGCATGGGGAGCCACAGCAGCATTAAACTTTCAAAAGGTAAGAGTGGTCGAAAATCAAAGCCTCAGGATAATAACAGGAGCAATGTGAACAACACCTATCACGGCAATGGAATCACAAACAGGCACCCAAACCTTGGAAGACAAAAAGAAACACAAAAATGTTGATCCAGTGTGCTAAAATACAAAGATTAAAATAGCACCCATTAAACCACAAGATGAATAAACCAGTAAGAAAAAGACTGAAAAGACGTAACTTCATAGAGAAATCAAGACAGCTGAGGGGGAGAATTATCAATCCCACAGATAGATGAAGAACCTCTAAAACTGTTTGCTGCATGTCCAGCTTGGGAGTATGGTCCACACCCAGAAATTCAAGATACCATGGAAGGAATAACAACCCAAATGCAAGAATCACCAGAGACCCATCAAACATAAAGCAAGCCAGTACAGAACCCCACAAGAATGGATTAGAATATACACAGATCTGCCAAAGATGTAATCAAAAATGGAGGCTGTGGAATTTTAATAATCTGGCCGGATGGAAATCAAACTAAACAGCCTATTGCATCAGGCAACATTTGCACAAACAATAAAGCAGAAGTAGTTGCTGTTGAGGAAACCACAAGACTACTGTTAGACAAAGTTGACATCTCACAAAGGGTAGTCTTTTTCACGAATGCCAAAGCCATACTACCAGCACTAAATACAACCAATGAAAGCCAGTTAAATTATCTTTCACTACTTCCTCAACAGTTATGTTAGTCAACACAATGCACCATATTACAATGGATACCTGGACACTGCCAGATTGATGGGAATGAGAGTGCAGATGAACTTGCAAAAAAGGTTCGAGTGTGCCCTGGGGGTCTCTGCTGTTGACCTTCGAAGGGGAGGGACGGTTGTCAGGGCAGATGTCTGCAACCGTTGGGGAGTGAATCGTGGCAGCTATGGCCCGAAAGATCAATACACCAACTTGACAGAAAGTTCCAGGTCACACTATTCAGACTCAGGACTGGACACAACCGTCTCCATCAACATATATGTATCGCTATCTGAAATTTGGGGAATCAGAGGGGTGTGTGGAGCACCTCACCAGAACTCTGAACATATTCTTCAGCATTATCCACTCCCCACATCAGAGAGAACAGCGATATGGAAGAGAGACTCTACGACCCTATTGAGAGTCTGCAAAGAACTATGCAATTCATGGAGACAATCCGCATCCTGATCTGACCCGCTGGCAGAGAGATAGAAGAAGAAGAAGAATGCATTTTGTTATTTACGAAGGGAAATTTGTTTTTATAACAGTGAATACATGCAACATAGAATAAGTATATACTACAAATACATATACTATGAAACATTGAATGAATTGTACATTATGAGTAATTCATTAACTTTAGCGTAATAATATAACACAATTATCATGGACATGACATATTATCATATAACATCTCATAAACATGACGGTGACAACGATGACAGTCATAGATGTGGTCATGATGGTTTTGATGAGGATGAATTTATAATGGTGATGAGGGTGATGAAGATGGTAGTGATGGTGATTATAAGGATGTTGGTAATGACGACAATGATAGTGATAAAGCACACTTGCTACTACATTGTCATTTTACATATATATATATAGAAGCTCTTGGGCTATTTACTTCTTGTTTAAGTCTCTTTGAGTGAGAGACAAAGGCATTTCAGTTCAACATTTGTATGAAAGACGCCTACCACTGCGAATGTATCTGTTGTATCAAATGTATAATGGGTGTTTTATGTCTTCAAGTATGTTGTCTATTTTTGACAGGCATTTTGTTGTGTAAATGTGGTGAAACAGTTGAAGTTCATAATTAGCAATTTTCATTGCTTTTCTATTTGCTCTTTCGATTTTCCTGAGTCCTTTGTTATGTTGTCTCCCTAACATGAGATGTTATATGATAATATGCTCTCTATGATACTATTATAAAAGACATACATACATTTTTCATTTAGACTTCTTCAATTTTCTCAAGAAAAGAGTCTTTGATTACATTTTTTGTAAACTTCTTTGATATGCTCATTGAAAATAAGCTTATCATCAATCATAATACCGAGGTATTTGAATATATGCACAATTTCAACTTGGTATTATTAATACTGAGTGGTGCGTGTGATGGTGTTTCAGATCTAAACTCAATATACATTTCTATTGTTTTTTTAACATTCAAAAACAAAGCACATCATTTTACAAAATTATCTATACATGAAAGACGGTCGTCATTTATCTGTCCAATTTCACCAATAACCACATTATCGTCCAAAAAGTTAACAAGGCTGACATGTTTATACTCGCTTCTATAATCATCTGTATGCAACGATTACAATAAAGGGCTAAGGACACAACCTTGGGGGTGGGTGGATGAAATGATTACATAGCATATAATCCCAATCCATAAATGACATGTGTTACATGCGTCACAGTTGTCATCTCTGCAAACAGCCTGATTTAAGTAAATTATACCAAATTACTTTCTATTAGGCTTTGGTATCTTTAGAATTAAAAGTCTCTGTATCATATCTGCGTCATGTAGTCCAGTGTAAGCACTTCTTTCTGTTTGAATTGAAATGAAAACAATTTTCTTGAGACCATTATGGACGAAAAATGTCTGATATCTTTCTATTTCTCAGAGCTGGGCAAAAATTGAAATGTGGCAAAAATCGAGTACTATTTGATTTGGACAAGTCATACACAACAGTTGCTGTTTGTAATCTGGGTAAACAAGATGCAGGCTTTGATGAAATTGAATGTTTCGATCAGGCCAAAGAAAATGTGAGAACAGCTATTGCTGGTAAGCTATGAAACATCGTAGAGTTTTTCTCTCCATATTATGTGCTTATTATATATTTAAAAATGTATACATGTGATATAACATAGATCTTTTTTCTGCCTATCCCTTTGTGTTTGTCTTGTCTTTGTTCATCCAAGGCTTTGATATTATTTTATGCCATTGTTTATCACTTTGGATATGCCCCTTGCATTATATAATGAGCATACATGTCTTCTGTCATTACTAACAGCATAAACTTTTCTTCAATGCAGCAAGCGCTTTCTTTAGCCTTACCAACATTGTTGATTATTCCCACTTTTTCGTTGTTTTTTATAGTCAGATTTCTTATTTTGACACACAGTCGGTACTGCTGATCTCTGTGTGGATCAGTAAAGGAAACAAAACAAAATAATAAGAATTGGAGTAGGGCCTAGATACAAGAACTAAATCTTTTAATTGGACACCCAGTAAATTGATAACATATGTTAATGCTGTTGACTGTTTTGATTTCTAATTTTATTGATCTTGTGTGGACAGTCATTACTTTGACCACATTTGTTTTGTTTTTCATGTCGAACATTCACTTCTTCAGTATGATATTTCATTGTTTCCGTTCAGATTAGTTCATTTCAGTAAATCTTAGATATAATAGATTCATAAAAATAAGAAGAAGAAACGTTAAACAAAAAATTGTTTCAGTGAACACAACAAATTCTTCCGATTGAAGCAAATTATTTGCAACCAATGTTTTCTAAAGATTTAACACGTAAAGAAATATGTTTAAGCAAAATGCCCGCAATATAGATAACATTGATGGAACATATTACATGTCTAAATCTGCCATTTGTGACATTAGATCATAAAAAACTTCAAACATTTATTTTCTCACTGTCTGTTTCTCGGTCTCTCACTCTCTCTCTCTCTGTGTCTGTCTATCTCTGTGAGCGATTGGCGGGGGATGTTAGTAGTTGCTCTCTAGTAACTCTCTCTCTCTCTCTCTCTCTCTCTCTCTCTCTCTCTCTCTCTCTCTCTCTCTCTCTCTCTCTCTCTCTCTCTCTCTCTCTCTCTCTCTCTCTCTTATCTCGCTCTCTATCTCGCTCTCTCTCTCTCTCGCTCTCTCTCTCTCTCTCTCTCTCTCTCTCTCTCTCTCTCTCTCTCTCTCTCTCTCTCTCTCTCTCGTTATCTCGCTCTTTCTCTCTCTCTCTCTCTCTCTCTCTCTCTCTCTCTCTCTCTCTCTCTCTCTCTCTCTCTCTCTCTCTCTCTCTCTCTCTCTTTCTTTCAAATACAATCATCAGCCAAGCTTATCCATCTTGATGTGCTGCCTCTGAATGCTGCATGAAAACTGCCTTTGTCCATTGCTAGTCTGTCATTGTCTGTCGTCGACATTCCAAAGGCTTCTCTCGTGTCACAATCCCACTGTCTCCATGGTTTTCCTTTACCTCTGCTTCTATGTACTTTCCCCTCTCATATTGTTCTCCATAACCATTCATGCCTCTTGGGGTGTCTAAAGCACCATGTCCTCCTCCATCAATTCCCCTCGGATGGACTGAATCGTTCTATGCTACACACACATGAGCATAGGTATTTATGTTTGGCAGGTCCTCAGGATAGGTACTTTTCAAGTAATATTGCAGGAAATGTCTGCCCCAGACATGTTGCAAAATGTATCGTATGTAAGGCAACAGTTAATCTTTTTTGTTTATTTTAAACTATCTGTTTGACTTCTTTACTCGGATACAGGGACATTGTATTATATTACTGTTTGCATTTGTAAAATATTTGCATCTCTGTTACCATGTGATAAAAAAATTGCCTTGCGTTTCTAGCTGGTCTGCTGGCCATGAGAGATGTTGGAGAAACCAAAGTTGACGTAGATCCTTGCAATGATGCTCAAGGTAATTGAACCTATTGGCTTTTATAGAGGATCCATTTTCTTGTCAGTTATGAAATTTAAAAATTATGAATCGTTTTTTATTTTGAAATAATGTAACATTTGTCTCATTCCTTTTTTGTTATGTCAATTTAAAGAAACACAAAATTGTTGGTCAAACACCGCAGTGATCTTGAAGCAAATTTAAAAAAAGATGTATACATGTAGACACATTTTACCATCATTGATGTTTGGTTAAAGACTCAAGATTATCGCGTTCTGTTTTATTTCTTCATCCACAGCCTCTGCAGAAGGAAGTGCTTTGACTCTGTTCTCCTATGATGATCTAAAGGCAAAGAATAAGCGCAAGCCTGAGTTGGTTTTCAGTTGTTATAAAGGAGACAGCTCTGACAAGTGAGCTCTCAGAGTATCTGTATATAGAAAGGAAAATAATTTAAATCATTATGACTGGGCACAGAGAGTTTATCATTCAGTAATGCAAATTAATGCTAAATGAGATTGATAGCCAAGATTGATCCCCACACAAAAAGAAGAAAATTAGAAACCTATTCCTTTGATATTGATTCTTTACCCAGGAAATGAGAGATTATTATGTTTGTCTCTTTAATGCCCAGCACATGCAAATAGAAGAGGACGGCACTACTTTTGGAGACAAAATGATGTCAAAATTGTGACTAGTGAAATGTGTAGCAATTATCAAAATGCCTATATGAGATATCAAGTCATCTGAGTCTGTACTCCTTGTTTCATATGTTCTGGAGGGATTATGTAATTGTTGAAAATACTTCCTCCACGTTTCAATATTTCGCTGTCTCCTTTTATTATTTCTCCTTTGGCGTTCTTAATTTGTCGTATTGGGCATGCTTTGGTCTTTCTCTTCATTGCTTCCCAGAACAGCTTTTGATTTCCTTGATAGCTTTGTTGAAGTCTTTGTCCAAACTCTTCCCTTTGTTCCTGTTTTGCTTTCCTAACTTCCTCTTTGGCGATAGTTCTTTTACTCACCTAATCTATCCTATCCTCTGGTCTCTTTGTTTGCAAGTATTTCTTCCAGGCATCTTTCTTTTCTTTGATCTTAGTTTTGACATTCTCATTCCATCATGCTGTTCTTTTCCTACCTCCTTTAATTTGTTTCCTACCACAGACCTCTTCGGTACAACTGAGGAGTGTTTCTTTATATATTTGCCACTTTTTTTCTATTGTGCTATCATTCAGATCCATCTGCCTTTCACTGATCGATCTTTTTATCCTGGATTGGTACATTTGTTTTACTATTGGTTTATTTAGTTCTTCTATTTTGAGTTTAGTAGTTTTCTTCTCTTTCCTTTTCGATTTGTTTTCTTCAGTTATAATCTCATTTTGGCTATCACTAGGTGATGATCACTAAATATTTCTTACTCTAGCATCCATTGTACTGTAAAAAAGGGAGCTGCTAACTATTATGTAGTCTATCATTGACTTTTCACATGTCTTCGTTTACTATTGTATATTTGTGGATATCTTTATATGAGGAAAAAATGTGTTAGCTATTTCCATGTTATTCTTTAGGCAAAAATCTATTAGTGTCTCTCCATTTGGAGAAGTTGTTGTCTCTCCTTCTTTACCTATTACTCCTCCTGATGTTTCTACATTGTTGCCTACTCTAGCCTTTAAATTTCCTAAAACCATTAATTCCTGTTTGGGTTTAAGATTCTCTGCAGCTATTTGTAAATCATTTTCGAAGATATCTTTTTCTTCTTTGGTGGCATCTTCGTTTGGTCTATAAGCTATTAATAATTTAATTTCTCTTCCTTTTGGTTTATTATTTACCTCTGATAGCCATGGGCTTACAAATTTCCAACTTTCTAGTAGCAATTCTTGCCTTTTATACCTTAGAAGGCCTACTCCTGCTCTAGCTCTATCTTTGACATTTACTCTTGAGAAGATTAAAGTATGATTTGGTCCTACATTTTGTATTCCTTGTCCTTTTTTCTTTGTTTCTGTAATAGCCAAAATGTCTACTTTGAATTTTTCCATTCCTTCAGCTAATTCTAAATCCTTTCCATTAATTGCACTAACATTCCATGTTCCAAAAATCACAGTCCGTGTTCTTTTCCAGAGTTGTCTTTGAAAGTTCAAGCCAGGTATATCATTGTATATATTACTTTGAATCAGGTTGTTTTGGATAAGCGGGGAATTAGCCCACTGTACCGTAGGTAGATGGTTTGGCTGCCACCTTAAACCCCCTGCCAGGCCTTGTTATCTTCTGTGAGGGTTAACTCCCTTAGCCTTCAGTCATTCCAGACCAGCCTGCAAGGCAGCAGGTTGTTATTTTCTGTCAGGGTTCACTCCCTTAGCCTTTGGTCAGTCAAGACCGGCTTGCAAGGCAACAGGAGACTCGTGGAGGGTGGGATCATCTACTTCCCGTACAGGTGCTTACCTGTCCACTGCCCGGCCAACAACATATTATATGCATATCCATGTGCGGATGAAACATTACAAATGTAAAAAATCAATGAGGTTAAATACACATGTTCCAATTAAGTGAAATCTTCCATTCCGAAATATAGCATTGACACAGGTATAAATCCCCACCAATCATGAAATGATCCCTGCATAAAATACATTTACTCCAGACCCAGGAGATAACAAATCTCCATAATAATCCCAGCATAAAATACATTTACTCCAGACCCATGAAGATAACAAATCTCCATCCTATAAAATCCTCAACCACAAATCTCGTCCACCAAGGATTTACAGAGAGAGCTACAATCTCCATAACACTCACAATAGAATCGTCGTATGCGCGGACAATTTATTTTATGAAACAAAACAAAATGAAGCAGCCAAATAAATGTTCTAACTACAGTTTTTCAACTTACCCAGATCCTGGCGGCCTCCTATACTGATGGACTATAGATATATAGCGGTGGCCACCCCTAAATGCCCACCGCCTAAATGTCTGTTTCACCTAAATGCCCGCAATCTCAGTGTAACCGATTCTTTTCTATATAAATTGCCCCTCTCAAAGCCTGTTTCAAAACCAAGATTTTCACCTAATTGCCCAGTCTCAACGACAACTGCTGGTATCTTTTTTTCCAAAGTATCATAAAATACGCCCGTAATTGGTTAAATATTCTGTTTTTCTTTATCATACATGTAATCCGATCGCTAATCTAATTGGGCTTCATTACCTATCCATTGTAGGCCATAATGTACTAAGCGTTGACCAATCTTCTCTTCATAACTCCACCCACTGTACAGCATATCCTTTGTGCCATTGGATCACTGGTTTGTCATCAGGCAATTAGAATTGAAGTCTTCCGGACTCCGCCCACATCTCTTTCTTGATGTCGTAAGTGGCATGCAATCACCTAGCATCTTTAGACATAGCCATCAAGGGACAAGGTGTGAAGAGTTTTGTTGTCCCCCTGTCTGACATTGGCGGTATCCAATGTGACTTCGTATTCGTGGCGAGAGACGGTCAATCCATCCGCACGCTCACCACCTCAGTGTTAAAGAGCTCAATGGTTTCCAGGTGTCCC